>WSTV01000905.1:0-10905 GCA_019632285.1 Tulasnella sp. 332
ATCCTCGTGTTCTCCCACACCGCCGCGCAGTGAACTCGTGTCAAGTTTGTAAGCCTCCACTCCTGTATCTCTATTTATACTGGTAGGCGTAGAGGACTTATTCCTCACGCAACGTCTTGAACTCCCTCCTCTATTGTACTCCATTATCCTCTCCTCCACTTTACACTGTTGAGCTTCTAGTGCTCCTCAGCGTCTCTCTATTCATTCCATTGTCCTATCATCGAGCTCCTAGTGCTCGACGTCGTCCAGCGGTTCTCTCAGACATCCATTCGTGACAGTACTTCATCCACTAGACAGTAGTCACTCATCTTTTCCTTCATCTTCGCAGGCGTGTTCTGTTCTTCTGTGTGAAGGAAGGCCAGGACGGCAGCCATTGATTTGTCCTTGCCAAGTTCTCTTCTGATTCTCTCGATGAATTCCTTGTCAGAGAATGTTGCAGCATTGATTTCGAAATGCGATTTTTTGAGAATTGTTTTAAAATTCTCTTCTTCCCCCCTTGGCTAGTGATCTGGCCTTCATGATAGGGGGTCAGGCCTCGCTTTTACACCTGGTCAGTATACAATCTTGAAGTTGAAACCAGCCAGGAATAGGCTCCATCTGGCTTGTCTTCTCAAAGGTTCTTTGGTGGTCATGAAGGTTTCTAAGTTGGCGTGGTCAGTTATGACTGTTGTCTGACTGTTTGCCCCCTTGAGGTATTGCCTCCAGTCTCGGAATGCTTTGTAGATTGCTAGGAGTTCGAGGTTGTATATGTTGTAATTCCTTTCTGCTGGCGATAACAACTTGGATGCATACGTGATTGGGTGTAGTTTCCCATCTTCTCCTTTCTGAGATAGGATTGCGCCTCAAGCGAATACCAAAGAGTCTGTTTCTACCACGTATGGCTTTTCGAAGTCAGGGAATGCTAGAACTGGGGATGACGTGAATGCTCGTTTGAATGCTTCCAGTGACTCTTGCTGCTTTCTTCCCCATGCGAACTTCTCGCCCTTCTTCAACAAGTCCATCATGGGTCGGGTGATTTTCAAATATCCCTGGATGAATCTTTGATAGAAGTTGGCGAAGCCTAGGAAGACTTGGATGTTGTGGACCGATTTGGGTATCAGCCATTCTTCGATTGCGGCTATCTTGGCTCAATCCATCCTCATGGTGGTTCCATTGATGATGAATCCCAAGTACTCAATCTCGGTTAGGTTGAATTCGCTTTTCGAGTGATTGGCCCAGACATTGTTCCACTTCAGTCTCCTTAGGACTTCCATGACGATTCTGTCATGCTCTTCTTGCGCTCTTGCAAATACCAGGATGTCGTCCAAGTAGATGACGACTTGATGGTCAAGCATATCGCGGAAGATGTCGTTCATGAACAGTTGGAAGTTGGCAGGCACGTTGGTGAGCCCGAAGGGCATTACTGTATATTTGTAGTGTCCGTAATGTGTCCTGAATGCTGTTTTCCATTTGTTGCCTTCCGCGATCCGGACATTACTGTATCCTGATTGTAGATCGATTTTGCTGAAGATCTTCGCTCCTTGGACTCTGTCCATGATCTCGTTCGGGAGCGGTAGAGGGTATCGGTTTTTGACCGTCATTGTGTTGAGGTTGCGATAGTCCACGCATAGCCAAAGGCTTCCATCTTTCTTCTTCATGTACATCACTGAAGCTCCGGCTGGTGATTTCAACGGTCAGATGTGACCCTTCTTGATGTTTTCATCAAGGTACTCATGGAGTGCGTTGAGCTCGGTGCGTGACATTGCATAAATCTTCTTGAAGGGTGGTGTCTTTCCCAGGAGTAGATCTATTCAGAGGTTGTAGTCTCACTTGGGTGGTAGTACTTGGGACTCCTTTTTGTCGAATATTTCCAAGTACTCATGGAACTGTGGGGGAACTGCTTCAATGGGTTCCTTCTTTGGCTTAGACTTGTCATCCTGCTCCATGATTCTTGCCATGTGTGACTGTCCTGCTGCAATCTCAAGGGGGTTGAGCTCATGTGGCCAGAACACACTGAGGTTAATAGCTTAGTTGGCGTGTTTCTTCCATGCATCCCCTGTAATAAAGGCAATGTTAAAGTTCTCATTTCTCGATGGGCTTGGTTGGCTGACCAAGGTTTCTAGACTTTTCCTTAACTCCATGTTCTTCTTCGGCTTTTGTGGTGCTCTCGAGTCCACACCGTATGCGTTGATGTGGACCGGGAGACAGTGTTGCGAACAGTGTCTAGACTTGAAAACCATTCAATCCGCTGCTTCTTTGGACCATTCAACCTCTGGTTGGTGTTGACGAATCCATGTCAACCCTATGACCACATCATATCTCCCGATGTCTGCTACGTGGAATTTCTGGATGTTGTGGTGGTTTTTGATCTGTAGTTTGCATTTTACTGCTTGGTTGATTCCTTCGCTTTGGATCAGTTCTCCCTTGATAGTGTATGCTGGTCTTGAAGGAATGTTGAAGGTGGAGATTAAGTGTTCTTTTACAAGGGATTTATTGATAAAAACTGTGGAGGCACCAGGGTTGTAGAGGACTAATATCGGTATCGTGTTTTGATCCAATTTTAATGTTGCTTCCAGTTCGAATGGTGCTTTGAGGTCTTTTTTGATGGCAGAGGTGCTTTGGTATTGACCATCAATGAGGGCGTTAGCCATGATGGTAGTAGTGTATGTAGGTACATCAAAAAATGACTCAGGCAGCATAGAATGTAATGGAGCATAAAAATTGGATGAGCATATGGGAACTGACAGTGATGCGACGTCGCACCTCAGTCCCAGGTGTTTCCTGGGTGCTCAGCACCTTCTCCTTGTTCTTCCCTCTGCGCGTCGACTCCGGCAAAGGCCCTTCCAGCTGCTTTGTCTGCTGCCCTTAACTCCACAGCTCTTGCATCTGCCTGTGCTTCTCTTTTGTCATCCTGCCTGGGCTCTGCTCATCGATCCAACCCGGCGTTTACTGCCAGGGGCGCAGCCCTACAATCCCTTGTGAAGTGGCCCATCTGTCTACAACGCAAGTAGGCTCCAGCCTATCTTCTTCTCTGCTTCTCTGCATTGGTGAGGCGTCGGCGTCCTCCCTGGTCGATCTCCATTGCGTTGGGATTGCGGGGGGCACCTGGATGTTGCTGTTGTTGGTGCTGTTGCTGTTGTTGCTGTTGCCGTTGTGGTCAGGGCTGCATTCTGTCTCTCATCACCTGCTGCAGATAGGGGTTAGCCGCATGGGGCTGTAGGGGTTGTTGCAGTGGTTGATGAGGGTGAGCTGGCGTTGGTGCTGGAGGATGTGGATGTTGGCAGCGTTCTTCCACATACGCTTTGAACAGGCGGTTGTCGATTGTGATAGCCTTCTCTTGGACGTTGAGGAGGTTGTTGGCCCATCCTGTCACAGCCTTGGCAAGCTCAATCTCTGCCTTGAGCCCCAGTTTGAACTGGGAGATCAATGCTTGGTCATTTCAGGTGATGTGGTGTGCGAACTTGCAGAATTTGGAGGTGTATGTCACTGCTGAACCTGTCTGGCGTAGGTTCCGGAGTGCTGTCTCTGCTTTGGCTACCCGGTCGGGATCGCCAAAGGCGTGTTCGAAGGTCTGTCTGTACTTGCCCCAAGTGTCAATAGTTGGCGCTGCTGATGTGATATCCTTGATAATGATCAGCACCCACTTCTGTGCTTCTTCAGTCAGGTACCTGAGCAACCAGTTGATCAGGTTGGTATCGCTTGAGAATTGCTGGGCTGACATCACGATGTACTGTTCGCAGGCTGCAACAAATTCATAGGCTCGGTTGCCTCGCTTCTTTCTGTCGTATTTTTCTGGAACTGCTACCTTTGGTCCCTTGGGTGGTAGCTACACAACTTGTCGACTTGTAATGGATGGGCTGATTGGATTGGGGTGGCTGGTGAATGTGTATTGGGTGTAGGTGGGAGCGAGGGCTTGGATTGGCAGTTGGACTGGCTGATTGACAAGGTTATTTACATTGGTGGTTAGGTTGGTGACTTGGGTGGCCAGAGCTGCGATCTGCACAAGCAGCTGGTTGTATGTAGGTTGTTGTGTGGCCATTGCTGGCAGGAGTGCGATGGTTGGGATGAGCGGGGCTAGTGTATAAGATGGTGGGATATATGGTGACGGGTTGCTAAGGATGCTAGGGGTGTCGCTATCCGAGTTGTGTTCTGACAGTACTCGGTAGCGGTTCATGTTAGTTCACTTGGGAGGCGTTGTTTAATCCCACCTTGCGAGCATCTCAAACGTGGTGTGGACAAAGTGGATTCGGGTTTGGACTCTGAGTTCCATGTAAAGGTATGCTGGCTGAATGTTCCTGTCGATGAACACGAGCCTTGATAGTTGCTGGCAAGTTGGGAAGTAAGATACGCAGACCTTAGGATAGGGGTGATATTCTTGGATGACCCAGCTTCCTGGGAGTATCCTCTTGACCTTGTCGAGGTCCTCATGCTCGATGCTGAAGGCGATAATTTGGTTGTGGTATTCAGCCAGTCTGCAAGTGTTTTGTGTGTAGAGATTTGGGGTCTCTTTGTTACAGAGGTTGTATCAGAGAACTGGCATATACTGATTGTCGTGGAGCGGTGTTCTGACACAACGTAATGTCACGAAGTGTGCTGAGGTTTTACCGCTGGATGACAACAACAAGGGTAAAGGCGATGTTGAGCACTCGAAGCTCAATGAGAAGGACAAGGGGAGATGTATAAGAGACGTCAAGGAGCACTAGGAGCTCAATGACTAAGAGTGGTAGGAGAGGAGTGAAGATACAATGAGGAGTGAGATACAAGACGTTGTGTGAGGATTAAGTCCTCTACACCTACCAGTATATATAGGGTACATGAGTGGAGGATTACAAAGCTGACACAAGTACACTGTGCGGCAGTGTGGGAGAACACATGGAGGGAAGTGCAGGGCAGTGACAGGTGACCTCCTAAGCGAGAGAAGAGAAGTAAGTGAACCAAGAGAAGGGATGACAAAGATAGACACATGATTAGAAGATAGTCTGATGTAAAACCGAGATGGGTTTGAGGTAAGTCTGAGGTCCGTTCCGTGGGGAAGTAGAATGTGATTATAAAGTAAGAGCCCGTGTTCAAGTTGGACTTAGGCAGGACGTAGTCGTGACAGAGATGTTAGTGAGCAGCCCCACTCAAGATAAGGGGACCTTAGACATTGCCTTCATCACAGAAAATGCTTGGAAGAAGCAAACTGTGGATGCCATTGACTTTGGTGTGTTCTGGCCACACAAACTCAATCCCCTCAAGATCGCAGCAGGACAGTCGCATGTAGCAAGGATCGCGGAGCAGGACGACAAGCCCAAACCCAAGAAGGAACCAGCGGAAGCAGCTCCCCCACAGTTCCACCACTACCTGGAGATCTTCAACAAGAAAGAATCTCAGGTCCTTCCACCCGCTTGTGATTACAACCTTCACATTGATCTATTCCCCAGGAAAACCCCTCCATTCAAGAAGATATACACCACATCCCCCACCAAGCTCAACGCCCTCTAAGAATACCTTGATGAGAACATCAAGAATGTCACTACCACTGTCAAGACAGATCTGTTAAAGTACAAGGTTGAACTCTATTCTCCCACAGTCTCTTCCCTTTTAATCATATCTCCGTTCCCACGGTCTCTTTTGCTATCATCACATCTCCATTCCCACGGTCTTCTTTTATATTGTCACTTCTCCATTTCTCAGGGTTCATTCGATGTTCCAATTGTAGTGGCTATACACCTGACTCAGACAAGGCGCAGCCCTTCCAGAATGTTCTCCTTTGTTCTCTAACTGTAAATGAACACTGCCTTATATAAAGTCTGGGTATAAGTAGTTAGGAAGTGAGGAGGATTGTTCCTCACTTCGCCTCTTGTTCTTCCCTCTGGAATAAGAGTCATCTCTCTTTGCCAAACCCATTGTGCGCTGTCTGCACACCCTGTCCCCTATCCCTTGTACACACCACATTGTACCCTGAACCCTGACACCCCGAACTATTGACCTTGTAACCTGCACGCCCTCCAAGTACCCACGTTCCCACGTTTTTGACACTATCTACTCTCGCCCACAACAGAGGTCGCTATAAAGAAGGGCCACATCAGACCATCAAAATCGCCAGCCAGAGCGCCGGTGATGTACATGAAGAAGAAGGACAGAAGCCTCAAACTCTGCATTGACTTCCGAGATCTCAATGCCATGATGGTGAAAAACTGATACCCACTACCACTCCTGAACGAAATCATGGACCGAGTCCAAGGAGCAAAGATATTCAGCAAGATAGACCTAAGGTCTGGGTACAGCAACATCAGGATAGCGGAAGGCGACGAATGGAAAACGGCCTTCAGGACACGATATGGCCATTATGAATATACAGTCATGCCATTCGGACTAACCAATGCACCTGCCAATTTCCAGCTGTTTATGAATGATATCTTCAGAGACATGCTCGACCACCAAGTTGTCATCTACTTGGATGACATCCTGATCTTTGCCAAGACACAAGAAGAACATGACAGAATCATCATGGAAGTACTAAGGAGATTGAAACAGAACAATGTCTGGGCCAACCACTCGAAGAGCGAATTCAACTTAACTGAGATTGAGTACTTGGGATTCATCATCAATGGAGCCACCATGAGGATGGACAAGGCAAAAATAACTGCAATCGAAGAATGGCTGGTACCTAAATCAGTGCACGACATCCAAGTCTTCCTTGGGTTCACGAACTTTTACTGAAGATTCATCCAAGGATATTTGAAGACCGCTTGACCCATGATGGACCTGTTGAAGAAAGGTGAGAAGTTCACATGGGGAAGCAAACAGCAAGCATCCCTGGACGCATTCAAACGAGCCTTCACGACAGCACCGGTACTAGCATTCCCAGACTTCAAGAAACCTTATGTGGTTGAAACCGACTCGTCAGTATTCGCTCGAGGAGCAATCCTATCACAGACAGGCGAAGATGGAAAACTCCACCCTATCGCTTACGCCTCGAAATCACTGTCATCAGCAGAAAGGAACTACAATGTCTACGACCTTGAACTACTCGCAATCTACGAAGCATTCAGAGACTGGAGACAATATCTCAAGGGGGCAAATGGTCAAACCACAGTGATAACTGACCACACCAACTTGGAAACGTTCATGACTACCAAGGAACCCTTGAGGAGACAAGCCAGATGGAGCCTATTCCTGGCTGGGTTCAACTTCAAGACCATTTATCAACCCGGTATAAAAGCGAGACCTGATCCCCTCTCACGAAGGCCAGATTATCAGCCAAGGGGGGAAGAAGAGAATTTCAAATCAATTCTCAAAAAATCGAACTTCAAAATAAACACCACAATATTCTCAGACAAGGACTTCATAGAAAGAATCAAGGAAGAACTGGACAAGGACAAGTCGATGGCTGCTGTCCTGGCCTTCCTATGAGCAGATGAACGTCACACTCCATCAAAGTTGAAAGAGAAGATGAGTGACTACTGCTTAGTGGACAAGGTACTCATGTACAAGCAAAAGATCTACGTCCCTCAGCACTATAGACTTTGCAAGGAGATCGTCGAATTGAGACATGACACGGTAACGGTAGGACATCCAGGAAGAGTGAAAACCTTTGAACTCATATCAAGGACCTACTGGTGGCCTTCCATGACAAAGTTCATCAATGATTATGTGGACCATTGCGACGCATGCCTCAGAACCAAAGTGATAAATCAGAAACCGCAAGGCCCGCTGCAACCACTCGAAGCCCCAGAAGGATGATGGACCAATATCACATACGACTTTGTAGTGAAACTTCCCACCACCAAAAGGAAGAACAACTCGGTGTTGGTAATTGTCGATCGCTTCACCAAGAGAGCTCACTTCATTGTGACAAAAGAAAACATAAACATGCAGGAAACAGCAAAGTTATTCTTGGAGAATGTTTGGAAGAACCATAGAACACCACTGCAGACAGTGTCGGATCGAGGAACCACCTTCAACTCAGAATTCATAAAGCGACTCTATGAGCTAATCGGAATCAAGCTGAACTTCTTGACAGCCTATCATCCTCAAACTGACAGGCAAACCAAAAGGATCAACTCACTCATGGAACAGTACCTTCGACTTTATGTGAACCACAGGCAAGACGACTGGGATGACTGGCTAGCGATGGCTGAGTTCCAGTACAACGATTCAATCAGCTTGTCAACTGGAGTTACACCATTCTACACAGACCAAGGAAGACACCCTGTGATAGCACCATAGACATTTAACGAAGCTCGAGTACCTGCTGCAGAAGAAATGGCAAGGATGATCAAAGAGATAGGGGATGAAGTAAAGGCAATGCTAAGGAAGGCAGAAGAGAAACACTGAAGCTTCTATGACAACCACACACAGCAGGCGACTCTGCATCAAGTCGGGGATTGTATATGGTTGAGCCGAAAGGACAACATCACCGGAACCGAGGCGATTAAGACATTGAGACCCTCTGCCAAGTTGGAGCACAGAAGGTTCGGACCCTATAAAGTGATTGAGAAGATCGGAAGGTCAGCCTATCGATTATGGCTCCCAGAAACACTGAAGATACATCCTGTCTTCCACGTATCTCAGCTAACTGCCATGTCAACGGACCCTATTGAAGGACAAAGGACGTCACCTCCGCCACCTGTGAAAAACAACACTGGAGAAGAGGAATACAAAGTAGAATGCATCCTGGACTCTCGATGGAATCAAACCAGGTTTCAGTATCTCGTACAATAGAAAGGCTACAACGCATCAGAGAACTCCTGGAACTTCCTTGAAGATATGCACAATGCCAGCGAACTAATCAAGGAATTCCATGAAGACAACCCTGACTGACCTCAACCAATAAGGTCGCATCACACTCCATCAAACAATAGTGCTCAGCAACCTTAGAGGGGGCAACTGTCATGACTACATCACGCCTAAGTCCAACTCCAACACGGACTCTCACTTTATGATCACATTCTACTTTCCCATGGAACGGACCTCAGACTTATCTCAGAGTATTGTCGGTTTTATCTCGGACTAACTTCTGTCATGTGTCTCACTTTATAATCCTTCTCTTGCTTAACTTACTTCTCTTCCCTCGCTTAGGAGGTCACCTGTCACTGCCCTGCGCTTCTACCCCACATGTTCTCCCACACTGCCACGCAGTGTACTCGTGTCATGTTTGTAAGCCTCCACTCCTGTAACTTATATATACTAGTAGGCATAGAGGACTTGTTCCTCACACAACGTCTTGTATCTCTCCTCTCATACATTGTACTCCCTCTCCTCACTCCACTCATTACTGTTGAGCTCCTAGTACTCCTCAGTATCTCTTTATACATACTTCTTGTCCTCTCCATTGAGCTCCTAGTGCTCACCATCACCCTACGTCCCCTTGTTGTCGTCCAGCGGTTCCCCTCAGACACCTCATCGTGACACTTTAGAGACTGGAGATAGTACCTTGAGGGGGCAAACGGTCAGACTACGGTGATAACCGATCATGACAACTAAAGAACCCTCAAGAAGACAAGCTAGATGGAGCCTATTCCTGGCAGGATTCGACTTTAAGATCATCTATCGACCCAGAGTCAAAGCAAGACCAGACCCCCTCTCAAGAAAGCCAAACCATCAGCCAAGGGGGGAAGAAGAGAATTTCAAAACAATTCTCAAAAAATCACACTTCAAAATCAACGCCACAGTATTCTCAGATAAGGACCTAGTGGGAAGAATTAGAAACAAACTAGGGAACGATAAATCGATGACTGCCGTCCTGGCCTTCCTTCGAGCAAATAAGACAAATACTCCAACAAAAGTGAAGGAAAAGATGAGTGATTACTGCCTAGTGGATGAAGTACTCATGTACAAGAGGAAGATCTATGTCCTGCAGAACCACGGAATCAGAAAGGATATTGTAGAATCACAGCACGATGTGATCACAGCAGGACACCCCAGCAGGGCAAAAATGCTCGAACTCGTGTCCAGAACCTACTGGTGGCCATCAATGATGAAATTCATCAACAACTATGTGGATCATTGCAACACATGCCTGAGAACAAAGGCCGTCAACCAAAAACCACAAGGGCCAATGCAACCACTTGAAGCCCCAGAAGGAAGATGGACAGACATCACATATGACTTCGTAGTCAAACTCCCAGTCATGAGACAAAAGAATGACTCAGTACTAGTGGTCGTCAATCGATTCACTAAGTGAGCCTACTTCATTGCCACCAGAGAAAATTCGAACGCTCAGGAAACCGCAAAGATGTTCTTGGAAAACGTCTGGAAGCACCACGGCACACCCTTGAGAATGGTATTGGACAGAGGAGTGACATTCAACTCGGAATTCATGAAGAGACTCTATGAGCTAATTGGTGTCAAACCCAACTTCTCAACTGTCTATCACCCTCAGACAGATGGGCAATCAGAACAAATCAACTCATTGATGGAGCAATACCTCAGACTCTACATGAATTACTGACAGGACGACTGGGATGAGTGGCTAGTGATAGCCAAATTCCAATATAACAATTCAACCAGTTCATCCACCAGAGTGACCCCATTCTACACCAACCAAGGGAGGCATCCAACGATTGCACTGCAAACATTCAACGAAGTCAAAGTGCCAGCAGCAGAAGAGATGGCAAGGAAGATCAAAGAAATCGGAGATGAAGTCAAGGCAATGTTGAAGAAGGCAGAAGAAAAACATCAAACCTTCTATGATCAGCACATGCAGCAGGCAACTCCACATCAAGTTGGGGATCATGTATGGTTGAGCCAAAAGGATAGCCTCACTGGAACCAAGGCAATTAAGATGTCGAGACCTTCAGCAAAGTTGGAGCATAGTGTCAGGTAGTTTGCCTTAGTGCCTAGTTTCGCCCAGGTTTCACCCAGCATAGCATTCAAACAATAGACATTCCCACAGAGGGAAGGTATCTGCGTGGCAATGTTCAACAGTCTACTTTAAGC
>WSTV01000907.1:0-10852 GCA_019632285.1 Tulasnella sp. 332
GTTGACGAGGTCGTAGCTTCGCAGAATAGGTGCGCCTGGAGAGTAGTGCATGGTGCTAGCCGAATAGTAGTAGGTCTTGCAAATTCTTATCAGTGGAATATAAGTAACAGCAACCGATGGAATATGGCCTACCCCATTGACATTGCGCACGTCAAGATCAGCGAGATCGTAAAACGCTACAGGGTTTGTGTAGGCTCGTGTCACTGCCGGAAACAGAGCTGTTGCAAGAGCGAGGAGGGAAGAGAGCTTCATGAGGTCTACGCTGGTTTGATGTGGTACCCAAAGCCAGCACCACTAACGAGTATAAGTACTCGACAACAGGGGTCCGGGCCGGGTGGAAACCGGAAGCAGCCGCCGCCCGATCACCACAAAGCAAACCTACGGCACGAGAGGGGGCGGGCGTCGGGAAGAACACTCGCAAACTAATTTGATTAGCCGTAGTTAAGAAACGATCGCAACGGTCCTGGTTCACCTCTGGCTCCTCGTTTTGCATTTAGTGAAGGTATGACATCCAGCTAGTTTGTGATAGCTTACAGCAATGTCGTCATTTTCCGAGTCGGTTGGGGCTGCACGTTTATAAGACGAGATACATGCTTCAACCCACTAGCGAGTTTATTTGGCCACCTATACGCTCAGAAACTTATCGATTGAAGACTTCTTGAATCGCGGTCCGTGGCTTGAAATAACTTCGGTCTGCGCTTGTCGAAACATAAAGATTAAGGTATATGGGAGCACTGGCAGCGCATACCATTGGGTGTTGCTTGAGTGTTCTGTCAGCCAGGCGCAACAATCCTATTCGTGGCTCCTGTTCGTCCTTCGTTATAGTGACATATTGCTCCAGCGAAAATTCCTAGGACGTGCACACCCGCCGATCCTCCGCACACGATCAGAATGAGACGTATCTTTTGGGTGTCCGCCATGCTGACATCTAAGTTAAATCTCACGGTTGATGTGCTGCCCCTGTTGGATCATTGATGCATTTTCTCCGTGATTTCCCCATTATTTTCCTTGGGCTTCCAGCTCGTGCAGATATGAGGGTGTAGTCAGCCAGCGGAGGGATGGAGCGTGAGTTGGAAGAGTTCTTCGAAATGTGACGGAGAAGAATCTCCACAGGTATGGCGTGCCGCGTGTGCCAAGCCAACATCCAACATCCGACATCTGACCGCCAACTACCACAAGGAACGACTTACGGACAAGCCCTTATAGCCACCCCCAGTAGTATTCGGACGGTCGGTAATGCCGTTTTGTGATCTTGCCGCTAAACTGGTGCTCATTCGTCTTCAAGTAAATGCTGATACGTCCGCTTAGCGTTCATTGGGACGAGCGAAAGCCAACCCTTAACTACCCAGCAACCTATTGCACTTATCACGATTACGATTGTAGGCTGTCGCTCTCGCCGTTCGCTTTCACCACTCGCTCTCGCCATACTCGTGCCATCCCGTCGGGCAACTCTCCAAACGCCGTCCATATTCCCCTTCGACCCCGTCGTTCCAACAACTCGCCCCAACACGACTGCTGCAGCTACATCGAATGGTGCACTGTGCTGCCTTTGCAGAGCAACCAAGGCGCGATGCCTTGTCGGTTTAGATCCGAAAACCTGACGAGGGCTCTTCTTGCCCTCTCTCCAGAAACTCGATTCCCTGTTGCCAGTGACCTATTTAGAGTGATTAGCCTCTTCCAAAGCAACAGGGGTAACGCTTATCTCCCAGTCTAAACCGCAATTCAAGACAGCCAAGCACCATTATCCATTTTGCCCTCAGAGAGCCACTACGCCTACGAAGAGCTTGTCGACATATGCACGGGATGCCTCACATTCTCATGTCTCGATGTCTGCTTCGCTAGTACCAAGCGGAGTAGCTCCCACTGGCCCCTCGCCTACACTCCCCGCCTTCATTGCACACGCTTATATCGAACCCGCCTCAGCTCATCTGTCACCTGTTCCCCTTCTCCCTCCTAAAGGGAAGATTCTCTACCACCCGCGGATCCTCAGGACAGCATCTATTCATATCTACGTTCATGGTCGCCAGACGGTCATCTGCGACAACACACACTCCGGCAAGTCCTGGTTTGTGCAAGGACCACGGATTTTCTCACTTCAGGAGGTCAATCAGATGGAATCATAGTTTTCTCGAGTGGGTCCTAAATGCGAAGCGGGAGGAGCTGGCCCATGGCACCAGAGGTGCGTAGTACTAAGACTGAAACCTTGCCCTCAGCCGCATCGGGGCCGGTCGTGCCTGTCCCTACCACCATCGCATCCGCCATCACTTGCGCCATCTCGTCCAGAAACCTCTACCCATCGCTCGAAACCTCACCACTCCATCTCCTTCTGACCCTTCTTCTCCCACATTGTCGGGACTCAGGACCTCGCCGTCGTAGGAGGACAAGAGTCCTGCAGTGCAGAACGCTGTCTTCGCGTCGCATCAAGATTTGTGTCGCATCGAAAAGGGCGCCGACATAGTGAGGTAAATAACAGCCTGGTGCGGATAATGTCCTTTGTAATGCCAGCCTCACCGTATTTGAACCCTGAACCTCTCTTCGATGTTGTGCTCTACCTGTCTTGTATTATATTATGTGTCTTTACCTACGCCTAAATTTCTAATGACTTGACATCCTCTGATCTTGTTGATGACACGTCCCGGCGTGGTTTGTGCACTAAGGAAGTTCGGAACCCGCGTGTCTATGAACTTTCAAACTTCCTCACCTTGTCTCACAAGTTTCTATACACGGAGCTGTATGACCCAGTTCATGCTCTAAATGGCACAAGGATGTTGTCTGTATTCAGTGGACGCTAACCATGCAAGGGCATACATTGTCCTGGCCTTCCCCATGAGGCTTATATAGTTTTCTATTCTAGACAGTCTATACCCAAATCTTTCCATATCTCTAATGCCAATCCCTGATGAGCAGCCTTTGTCTCCGAATGAGATCGGGGAGGCATGTCAATACTGGAGGGCTTCTGGACCCGTTACAGGATTACATCATGCTATGAATTGCCTAGCCTGCGCATTGATCTGCTGAGCGGTTCCCTCATTTGTTGGTTCTCATTGTTGCTCACCCCTAATATCAACTCACCTCAACATGTACATTTACATGTCTTTCCCAATCCCAATCTTATCCATTTTTTTGTGTGTGAGAATAGTGGGGAACTTGCCAGCCAAGTAAACCTGTAAAGTCAGCTCTCTTGGGATGGCTTCAGGGTTTGGCCTAGGAGTGACACTCCTAATATGTACTTTCTGTCACGACTTCGTCTTGCCAAAGTCCAAATCAAACACAGGCTCTCCCGTTATGATCACATTCTACTTTCCCACAGAACGGATCTCGGAGTTACTTCGGAGAATGATCGGTTTTACCTCGGACTCTTTCTAGTCATGTGTCTCGCTTGGTCAGCCTTCTATTACCTAATGACTCTTCTCTTCTCTCGGCTAGGAGGTCATCTGTCACTGCCCCGCGCTTCTATCCTCGTGTTCTCTCACACCACCGCGCAGTGTCCTCGTGTAACCTTTGTCATCCTCCACTATTGTAAAAGTATATATACTCGTAGGCATTGAGGACTTATTCCTCATGCAACATCTTGTACTCTCTTGTCCTCATTGTACTCCCTCTCCTCTATCCACTCATCAGTGTTGAGCTTCTAGTGCTCCTTGCTGTCCTCTTATTCATTTGTTGTCCTCTTCGACAAGCTCCTAGCGCTCTCAAGTCGTCCAGCGGTTCCTCAGCTCTCACTTCGTGACATTACGTTGTGTCCAACAAACCGCTCCACGACTTTTATGC
The DNA here is from genome assembly GCA_019632285.1 of Tulasnella sp. 332. Classification (NCBI taxonomy): domain Eukaryota; kingdom Fungi; phylum Basidiomycota; class Agaricomycetes; order Cantharellales; family Tulasnellaceae; genus Tulasnella; species Tulasnella sp. 332. Next base: position 3,772 of record WSTV01000907.1, read on the forward strand.
CAGCACTCCGTTACAACCTCTGAAACAAAGAAAACCCCCAACTTATACACCCACAATATCAGCGGTCTGGTCCAAGAAACCAACCAACTAGTCACATTCGCCGTCAAACACACCGACCTCGAAAGGGTCAAGAGAGTACTACTAGGTAGTTGGGTTGTGCAAGAGTTTCACCCCTACCTGAAGGTGTGCATCCCATACTACCCGAAACGACAGCAACTTGCGCGTTTAATCCACATAGACCCCACAATCTGCCCTGCCTACTTGTACGTCGAACTAGGCATGCAAACTAAACTACACTTCGTCCACATGACCTTTGAGAGCCTAGCTTGTTGGGACTGAATCCAAAACGCCTCCAAAACGAATCCACCAGTACCGATCTAGGGTCCCTTCCGACCACGACTCCGACAGCGAGTCACATCAAACAATCCAATCCCCATCCCCATACCAACCACCACTCCAACCCATCCATCCCATCCCCACCATCAGTCTCTTGCCAGCAATGGCGACACAACCACCAATGTACGATCAGCTATTAGCCCAAATAGCTGCGTTGGCTACCCAAGTAGCCAATCTAACAACCAATATCAACAATGTAGTAAACATCCCTCAGCCACCAGCACCCCAACCAGCTCCAAACTTAATCCAATTCGTCTTCATCGGGAGGCCCAACCCCGCGGGACCCTCCATAACCCATCGAAACGTCACACAACTTCCACCGAAAGGTCCAAAGGTGGCAACTCCTGAGAAGTATGATGGCAAGAAACGTGGCGATCAAGCGTACGAGTTCATTACGGCGTGCGAACAGTATATGGTTATGTCGGCTCAACAGTTCATGAGCGACATTGACCTTATCAACTGGACGATAGGGTACCTCAGCAAAGAGGCCCAGAAGTGGTCCTTAATAATCATCAAGGACCTGTCGTCCGCTGCCCCAACAATCGATACATGGGTCAAGTTCAAAGAAAGCTTCGAGCACACCTTTGGGGACCCTGACCAAGTCACCAAAGCTGAGACTGCCCTGCAAAATCTGCAACAGACTGGATCGGCCACCACATACACAGCGGAGTTCAGCAAACATGCCCACCACATCACGTGGAACGATCAGGCGCTGCTGTCACAATACAAACTCAGACTTAAAATGGAGATCAAACTTGCGAAGGCCGCCTCGGGATGGGCCACCAGCCTTCTCAACGTTCAGGAAGAAGCAATCACGATCGACAATCGCCTCTTCGAAGCACACGCAGAAGAATGTCGACAAGCTCCGCGTCCAACCCAACCCACTCAGCAGCGCCTGCAGGCCCCCATCCTTCCCCAGCAACCCCGTAATGCCAATCCATACGTGCAACAAGTCATGCGAGATAGGGCTCAACAGCAACACCCACCTCAGCCACAACAACAACAACAGCCTCAGAACCAAGGACGTCCAGGTGCCCCCCGCGATCCCAACGCTATGGAGATCAACTAGGGAGGATGCCGATGCCTGACCGACGCGGGGAGGCAGAGGAGAAGGCAAGCTGGAGCTTGTTTGCGATGTGGACAGATGGGCCACTTCACAAGGGATTGTAGGGCCGCGCCCCTGGCAGTAAATGCCGGGTTGGATCGATGAGCAGAGCCTGCAGCAGATAACGGTTGGGAAGCCGGGCAGGAAGCGAGAGCCGCGGAAATGAGGGCAGCCAACGAAGAAACGGGAAGAGTGTTTGCAGGAGTAGACGCCTAGGGGAATGGGCAGGAGAACGATGCTGGGAACCAGGGAAACGGTTGGGACTGAGGTGCGACATCGCGTCACCTACAGTCCCATTATGCTCATCCAACTTCTATGCTACCTTATGTTCTATGACGCCCGAGCAAAACTTTTTTGATGTACCTACCACTACCACCATCACAGCTAACGCCCTCGTTGATGACAAATACCAAACCCACCTTGACATCAAAAAAGACCTTGAAGCGCCATTTGAGCTAGAAGCAATCCTGAAGTTGAACCAAAACGCGATCCCCATCCTAGCACTCTACGACCCCGGCGCGTCTGCTGTATTTATCAACAAATCCCTCATTCAAGAACACATGATCCCCACCTTCGATATTCCTTCGAGACCCACATACACGATTAATGGGGAACTGATACAAAAAGATGGGATCGACCAAGCAGTACAATGCGAATTACAGATCGAGAACCACCACAACATCCAAAAGTTCCATGTGGCAGACATCGGAAGATACGATGTGGTTGTTGGGTTGACATGGATATGTCAACACCAACCAGAGATCGAATGGTCTAAAGAAGCAGCTGACCGAATGATCTTCAAATCAAGATACTGCTCGCAACACTGCCTCCCGGTTCATATCGACGCGTACGGCGTAGACTCAAGAGCTCCATAAATGACCAAGAAAAACGTGGAAATGCTGGTTAAACAACCAGATCCATCAAGAAGTGACAAGCTGAACATTGCATTCATCACAGAGGAAGCATGGAAGAAACATGCAAATGAAGCCCTTGACATTGGTGTGTTCTGGCCACACAAGATCAACCCCCTCGAGATAGCAGCAGGACAATCGCACGTGGCAAGGATCGCGGAGCAGGATGATAAGTCCAAGCCTAAGAAGGAACCTGCCAAAGTGGTTCCCCCGCAGTTCCATAAGTACCTGGAGATATTCGATAAGAAAGAGTCCCAAGTACTACCACCCAACCGAGACTACGACCTTCGAATTGACCTGATCCCAGGGAAGACCCTGCCATTCAAAAAGATCTACACGATGTCACCAACAGAGCTTGATGCTCTATGTGAATACCTCAATGAGAATGTCAAGAAAGGACACATCAGACCCTCGAGATCTCCTGCAGGAGCCCCAGTAATGTACATGAAGAAGAAGGATGGAAGCCTTCATCTATGCATCGACTACTGCAATCTCAATGTGATGACAGTCAAGAATCGCTATCCGCTCCCTCTGCCAAACAAAATCATGGATCGAGTGCAAGGAGCAAGAATCTTCAGCAAGATTGATCTGAGATCTGGATACAGCAACGTCCGAATCGCGGAAGGAGACAAATGGAAGATGGCGTTTAGAACGAGATACAGACATTACGAGTACACCGTCATGCCTTTTGGACTCACCAACGCCCCAGCAAACTTCCAGTTATTCATGAACGACATATTCCGCGACATGCTGGATCATCAAGTGGTCATCTACCTGGACGACATCCTAATCTTCACAAAAAACCAAGAAGAACATGACTGGATAGTCATGGAAGTACTGAAGAGGCTGAAGGAGAACAATGGCTGGGTCAACCATTCCAAGAGCGAATTCAACCTCACGGAGATCGAGTACCTGGGGTTCATCATCAATGGGATGACCATGCATATGGACAAGGCAAAGATAGCCGCTATAGAAGAATGGCCAGTACCGAAGTCCGTCCATGATATCCAAGTGTTCTTGGGGTTCGCGAACTTCTATTGAAGGTTCATACAAGGATACTCGAAGATCGCACGACCAATGATGGATCTATTAAAGAAAGGTGAGAAATTTGTATGGGGAAGAAGACAACAGGAATCACTAGACACATTCAAGAAAGCGTTCACTTCCTCCCCGGTCCTCACGTTCCCAGACTTCGAGAAACCATACATGGTAGAGATGGACTTGTCCGTTTTTGCAAGGGGAGCCATACTATCCCAGAAAGGAGAAGACGGAAAATTACACCTGATCACCTACGCGTCCAAGTTGCTCACACCCACCGAACAAAATTATGACGTCTATGACTTAGAGCTCCTAGCGATCTACGAGGCCTTTAGGGATTGGAGACAATACCTAGAAGGGGCAAATGGTCAAACTACTGTCATTACAGACCACATGAACCTCAAAACGTTCATGATGATGAAAGAACCATCGTGAAGACAAGCCAGGTGGAGCCTATTTCTAGCAGGATTCGATTTCAAGATCATCTATCAACCCGGTGTCAAAGCAAGACCAGATCCTCTTTCAAGAAGGCCAGATCACCAGCCAAAGGGGGAAGAAGGAAAATTCAAACCCATCCTTGAAAAAAATCGCTTCAAAATCAACGCTGCAGCATTCTCAGACCAAGACATAGTCAGGAGAGTCAAAGAAGAATTAAAGAAGGACAAGACTATATCTGCTGTTCTGGCCTTCCTCGAAAGCGATGTTGACAAGGCACCAGCGAAAGTCAAAGAACAGATAAGTGACTACGCCTTGGTAGATGGGGTGTTGATGTATCAAAATAAGATCTACATCCCCCAGAACAACATGATAAAGAAGGACGTTCTGGAATTGAGACACGACGCAGTAACAGCAGGACATCCAGGAAGAGCAAAGACACTAGAATTGGTATCGAGAACCTATTGGTGGCCATCTATGACAAAGTTCATCAACGACTATGTCGACCACTGTGACAGCTGCTTAAGAACGAAGACCATCAATCAGAAGCCACAAGGATTCCTTCAACCGCTAGAAGCACCTACCGGCAGATGGACAGACGTCACTTACGACTTCGTTGTGAAGCTACCGGTTACTCAAAAGAAAAACGACTCGGTCCTGGTAATCGTAGACAGGTTCACCAAAAGGGCACACTTTGTAGCAACCAAAGAGTCATCGAACACCAAAGAGACAGCCGGGATGTTCCTGGAACATGTATGGAAACACTACGGAACGCCACTCCAAACCGTGTCAGATCGAGGATCAATGTTTAATTCCGAATTCATCAGAAGATTATACGAATCTATTGGAGTAAAACCGAGCTTCTCGACGGCGTATCACCCTCAAATGGATGGGCAAACGGAACAAACAAATTTGTTGATGGAACAATACCTCCGATTGTACATGAATTACAGACAGAACGACTGGGACTAATGGCTAGCACTGGCCGAATTCCAGTATAACAATTCGATCAATTCATCGACCGGAGTTACTCCATTCTATGCAGATACTGGAAGACATCTGACGATCGCCCCTCAGACGTTTAACGAGTCGAAAGTCCCAGCTGCTGAAGAAATAGCGAGAAATATTCAGGAAATAGGTGACGAACTGAAGGCAATGATGAAGAAGGCGGAGGAGAAACACAGAAACTTCTACGACCGGCATAGGCAGCAAGCGACTCTGCATCAAGTTGGGGATCATGTATGGTTGAGCCGAAAGGATGCCATCACCGGAACCGAGGCGATTAAGATGATGAGACCATCTGCTAAGCTGGAACATAGGAGATTCGGACCATATGAGGTAGTAGAGAAGGTTGGAAGGTCAGCCTACCAATTGAAGCTTCCAGATATGCTGAAGATACATCCTGTGTTTCATGTATCCTGATTAACTGCCATGTCGAAGGACCCAATCAAAGGAAGGAAGGAATCACCTCCAGCCCCTGTTCAGAACCAAGAAGGCGAAGAAGAGTACGAAGTCGAGACCATCCTCGACTCCAGATGGTATTGAAGCCGATTTCAATACCTAATCAAATGGAAAGGGTATGACGCTTCTGAGAATTCTTGGAACTATCTAGAAGATACAACCAACACAGGCAAAGAGATCCAGGAGTTCCATACTAACAACCCGGATCGACCCCATCCCAGTCGGTTGTCTCGCCCTCGCCCTACCGCTCGCGCTCAACCAACCTAGAAGGGGCAAGTGTCACGACTTCGTCTTGCCAAAGTCCAAATCAAACACAGGCTCTCCTGTTATGATCACATTCTACTTTCCCACAGAATGGATCTTGGAGTTACTTTGGAGAATGATCGGTTTTACCTCAGACTCTTTCTAGTCATGTGTCTCGCTTGGTCAGCCTTCTATTACCTAATGACTCTTCTCTTCTCTCAGCTAGGAGGTCATCTGTCACTGCCCCGCGCTTCTATCCTTGTGTTCTCTCACACCGCCATGCAGTGTCCTCATGTAACCTTTATCATCCTCCACTATTGTAAAAGTATATATACTCGTAGGCGTTGAGGACTTATTCCTCACGCAACGTCTTGTACTCTCTCTTGTCCTCATTGTACTCCCTCTCCTCTATCCACTCATCAGCGTTGAGCTTCTAGTGCTCCTCACTGTCCTCTTATTCATTTGTTGTCCTCTTCGATGAGCTCCTAGCACTCTCAAGTTGTCCAGCGGTTCCTCAGCTCTCACTTCGTGACACTTTCATAAAAGACATGCTTAGTGCTGTTGCAAATATTCAAAGGGGGTGAATAGTTCAGAGTACAAGGGATCTCTCTTTGAGAGACCTGTGTATACAAAGTGGTTGCAATGAGGAGTTTGGTTACAATCCAGCTCTTTTTATATATATGAGCAATCCCCTATAACTCCTTCCAAACCACCACAACTGCTCTACCTATGTCATATGCAGCTACTGTGCATTATCTTATAACTCCATTCTATGTCATACACAGTCCTTCTAAGTTCATGGGGGAGGTTCTTCTTTTGTGGTGGAAATAACCTTTCTAGGTCTGGATTCTGCTCCACAGCTCTATTCCAGTTATGATATCATTCTGATGTCATTTGTTCATCTTCCCCCTATTTCCCACTAAGGAGTTACTCATCTAATCTATGAGAAGTGATCTTGTTCATGCTTTAATCCTGCATTTGGTTCTTTGTGGAATTCCGGAGTTAAGGGCAAAGTGGTTTGCCCACAGCACACAAGTCACACATTTCGGTCTCAACAGACATGTCTGGTGTTAAGAGCGATTGCACATAGCAAAGGCAATACACCTTATAACAAAACCAGAGTTGTTAAGTCCAGAGCAGTGTGGGGTTCTTGAGGACCCACTGAACCCCCCATTTGGCCTATGTCAGGTAGTTTGCCTTAGCACCCAGTTTTGCCCAAGTTTTGCCTAGCATAGCATTCAAACAATAGACATTCCCATGGAAGGAAGGTACCCGCACGGCAATGTACAACAGTCTACTTTAAGCGCTCAGTTTAGCACTCAAACAATAGATGTTCCCATGGTTGGGAACCAACTGCGTTACTCCTCGCAGAAAGGAGATAATTCATGATATCATTATAGACTAGGTCTAATTCATGACATCATAAATGGAGCTAGATAGTTGTAGAATATTCCAGAAGGAATCAGTCAGCATTTCAGTCATTTAGAAGCAT
>WSTV01000908.1:0-10776 GCA_019632285.1 Tulasnella sp. 332
AGATATTCATGTATAAATAGGAGGGGACTCTCAGTAGAAGGATCCCCATCGCAATCAACTCATATAACAGTTCTTCAGAATATTCCAATCAGCCCTTAGCTCTATTCCAAATCCATTAAGCCCTATCCCAGTCCTCAAGCAGTGAGTACCCCTAGGCGATACCCTAGTAGAATTCTAGATCAGTCCAGGAAGAACTGATCTTACACTTCTCTTCTGCCTGCTTCAATATTGCCTGGACTTCATCTCCTATCTCTTTGATCTTCCTTGCCATTTCTTCTGCTGCAGGTACTCTAGCTTCATTGAACGTCTGCGGCGCTATCACTGGGTGTCTTCCTTGGTCCACATAGAATGGGGTAACTCCGGTTGACAAGCTGGTTGCATTGTTGTATTGGAACTCTGCTATTGCTAGCCACTTGTCCCAGTCGTCTTGTCAGTAGTTCACGTAGAGTCGAAGGTACTGCTCCATGAGCAAGTTGATTTGTTCTGACTGTCCATCAGTTTGGGGGTGATAGGCAGTTGAGAAGTTTGGTTTGATTCTGATCAACTCATAGAGTCTCTTCATGAACTTGGAGTTGAATGTCGCTCTCTGATCAGACACGGTTCGTAGGGGTGTTCTGTGATGCTTCCATATGTTTTCTAGGAATAGCCTTGCTGTTTCTTGCACTGTTGAGCTTTCCTTAGTTGCAATGAAGTGGGCTTGTTTTGTGAACCGGTCGACTATCACCAGTATCGAGTTGTTCTTTCACTTCGTGATCAGGAGCTTTACTACGAAGTTGTATGCGATGTCTGTCCATCATCCTTCTGGGGCTTCCAGTGGTTGTAATGGGCCTTGTGGTCATTGGTTGATGACTTTTGTCCTTAGGCATGCATCGCAGTGGTCCACATAGTCATTGATAAACTTTGTCATTGATGGCCACCAGTAAGTCCTTGATACAAGTTTGAGTGTCTTCACTCTCCCTGGGTGTCCTGCAGTGATTGCATTGTGTCGTGATTCTACAATGTCTTTGTGAATCTCGTAGTTCTGTGGGACATAGATCTTCCTCTTGTACATGAGTACTTTGTCCACTAGGCAGTAGTCATTCATCTTTTCCTTCACTTTTGACAGTGCCTAAGAATCATCTGCTCGAAGGAAGGCCAGGACAGCAGTTATTGACTTGTCTTTTCCCAGTTTGCTCCTGATCCTTTCCACAAAGTCTTTGTCTGAGAATGTTGCTGTCACGACCACTGTTGAGACAGACCTTGTTAAGTACATAATTGAACTCTACTCTCTCACGGTTTCTTTCTTTATAATCACATCTCTGTTCCCACAGCCTCTTCTTTTATAATCACATCTCTGTTCTCATGGTCTCTCTCTTTATTGTCACTTCTCCAATTACCAGGGTTCATTCTATGTTCCGATTGTACATGGCGGTGCCACTGACTCAGTTGTTGTGCAGCCTTTCTGGAATGTTCTCCTTTGTTCTTTGATTGTAAACAAACACCGCCTTACGTGTAGCATTGGGTATAAGTAGTTAGGAAGTGAGGAGGACTGTTCCTCACTTTGCCTCTTGTTCTTCCCTCTGGAATAAGAGTTCTCTTCTCTCTGCCAAACCTACTATGCGCTGTCTGCATGCTCTGTCCCCTGTCCCTCGTCCATATCACATCGTACCCTGAACCCTTGCACCCAGAACCTCTGACATTGTAACTTGCACGTCTTCAAGTACACACTTTCCCATGTTCATAACAACATCGACTATTGTCTACAACAGAGGTCGCTACAGTTGCGGTGTTGATTTTGAAATGCGATTTTTTGAGAATTGTTTTGAAATTCTCTTTTCCCCCCCTTGGCTAATGGTCTGGCCTTCTAGATAGGGGGTCGGGTCTCGCTTTTATGCCTGGTCGGTATAAGATTTTGAAGTTGAACCCTGCCAGTAATAGACTCCATCTGGCTTGTCTTCTTGAGGGTTCCTTGGTGGTCATGAACATTTCTAAGTTGGCATGGTCTGTTATCACAGTTGTCTGACCATTTGCCCCCTCTAGGTATTGTCTCCAGTCCCTAAAAGCTTCGTAGATCATGAGTAGTTCTAGATCGTAGACATCATAATTCCTTTCTGCTAGTGACAGTGATTTTGAAGCATAGGCAATAGGGTGAGGCTTCCCATCTTTGCCTTTCTGAGACAGGATTGCTCCTCGAGCAAATACTGATGAGTCAGTTTTGACGACATATGGTTTCTTGAAATTAGGGAATGCTAGGATGGTGGACAATGTGAACACTTTTTTGAATTCGTCTAGAGATGCTTGTTGTCTACTTCCCCAGTTGAACTTTTCTCCTTTCTTCAGCAGATCCATCATGGGTCTTGCTATCTTTGAGTACCCTTGAATGAACTGTTGGTAGAAGTTGGCAAAACCTAGGAATACTTGTATATTGTGGACTGATTTTGGTGTTGGCCATTCTTCGATCGCTGTGATTTTTGCCTTATCCATCCTCATCATGGTTCCATTATAATGAAGCCCAAGTATTCGATCTCCATGAGATTGAACTCACTCTTTGAGTGATTGGCCCATACGTTGTTCTCCTTCAACCTTCTGAGAACTTCCATGACTATCCTGTCATGTTCTTCCTGCGTTTTTGCAAAGATCAGGATGTCATCGAGGTAGATGACCACTTGGTGATCCAGCATGTCTCAAAAGATGTCATTCATGAAGAGTTGGAAATTTGCAGGTGTGTTGGTAAGCCTGAATGGCATGACAGTGTACTCATAATGGCCATAGTGTGTTCGGAAAGCTGTCTTCTATTCGTCTCCTTCTGCTATTCAGACATTGCTATAGCCTGATTGCAGGTTGATCTTACTAAAGACCTTGGCTCCTTGTACTCGGTCCATGATTTCATTGGGGAGCAGGAGCAGGTATTAGTTCTTTACTGTCATGGTGTTGAGATCACGGTAGTCAATGCACAGCCTCAAGCTTCCATCCTTCTTCTTCATGTACATCACCAGAGCTTCTGCTGGTGATTTCAATGGGCATATGTGCTTCTTCTTGATGTTTTCGTCAAGGTATTCTCAAAGGGCATTCAACTCTGTGGGTGACATGGCGTAGATCTTTTTGAAAGGCAGTGTCTTCCCCAGTAGTAGGTTGGTTTGAAGATCATAGTCTCGGTTATGTGGGAGGACTTGAGACTCCTTCTTATCAAAGATCTCCAGGTACTTATGGAACTGTGGGGGAACGGCTTCAGCTGGTTCCTTCTTGGGTTTGGACTTATCATCCATCTCCGCGATCCTGGCTGTGTGGGATTGTCCTGCTGCAATCTTGAGGGGGTTGAGTTCGTGTGACCAAAACACACCAGTGTCAACAGCATCTTCAGAGTGCTTTCTCCATGCATTCTCTGTGATGAAGGCAATATCCAAGATCCCCTTCTCCTGAGTGGGGTTGCTTACTAAGGTTTCTAGGCTTCTTTGTAATTCCTCGTTCTTCTTCGTCTTCTGCGGAGCTCTCGAGTCCACGCTGTATGCGTCAATGTGGATTGGGAGGCAGTGTTGGGAACAGTGCCTCGACTTGAATATCATTCTATCTGCTGCCTCGGTCGACCACTCGATTTCGGGTTGGTGTTGCCAAATCTAGGTGAGCCCAATCACCACATCATATCTTCCCATGTCAGCTACATGAAACTTCTGTGTGTTCTTGTGGTTCTCCATCTGGAGGTCGCATTTTACTGTTTGATCAATACCTCCTTCCTGGATTGGTTCTCCATTGATTGTGTATGTGGGTCTTAATAGTATATCGAAAGTGGGGATCTGGTGTTTGTGGACGAGGTGTTTATTAATGAAAGTAGATGACACTCCAGGGTCATATAGGGCAAGAATAGGGATCGCGTTTTTATTGAACTTTAGTTTTGCTTCGAGTTCCAATGGCACTTCTGGATCTTTTCTGATGACTCGTGGATGGTATTGACTATCAACTAGGGTGTTGGCCATGATAGTAGTTGTGGAGGGTTGGGGTACATCATAGAAAAGAAGCTCAGGCATGGAACATAGAGGAGTAAAAAAGTTCTTTGAGCATATGGGGACTGACGGTGACGCGATGTCGCACCTCAGTCCCAGTCGTTTCCCTGGCGCTCAGTGCCATCTTCCTGCCCATCCCTCTGGGCGTCTGCTGCCTCAAAAACCCTGCCTGCTGCTTCAACCGCTGCCCTCATCTCTGCAGCTCTTCTGGCCTCTTGTTCTTCCCTGGTGTCAACTCTAGGAGCTGCTGGTCAATCCAACCCTGTGTTCATGTTCAGGGGTGTGGCTCTACAGTCTCTCACAAAGTGACCCATCTGGCCACACCTTAAGCAGGCCCCTGCCTGCCTCCTGCACTGCTTCTCTGCCTCCGTCAGTCGACACTGGCCTCCTTGGTCAATCTCCATCACGTTTGGGTCGCATGGAGCCCCTAGACGTCCTGGCTAATGGGGTGGTTGTTGTTGCTGTGGAGGGCATTATTGGGCATGATCTCTTAGTACCTGCTGCAGGTAAGGGTTGGCAGTGTGTGGCTGCATTGGTTGTTGAGCAGGTGGAGGATGGTGAGGAAGTGGAGCTGGCGGACGTGGGTGCCGTCGACGTTCTTCAGCATGCACCTTGAACAATCAGTTGTTGATGGTGATAGCCTTCTCTTGTACATCGAGGAGTGTGTTGCCCCATCCGGTGGCAGCCTTGGTGAGCTTGATCTCGGCCTTGAGTCCCAACTTGTATTGGGAGATCAACACTTGATCATCCTAGGTGATGTGGTGTGAGTATTTGCTGAACTTAGCAGTGTACGTCAATGCTGACCCGGTTTGCCTTAGGTTCCTTAGTGCTGACTCAGCCTTTGCTACTCAATCGGGGTCCCCAAAGGCATGTTCGAAGGCTTCTTTGAACTTGACCCAGGTGTTGATTGTTGGGGTCGCTTGTGAGAGGTCCTTGATCATGATCAGTGACCATTTCTGTGCTTCTTCACTCAAGTATCCGATTGACCAGTTGATCAAGTCCTGATCGCTTGTGAACTGCTGAGCAGACATCACCATGTACTGCTCGCATGCGGTCAGGAACTCATATGCTTTGTCCCCCCTCTTCTTTCCATCGTACTTATCTGGTGTGGCTACCTTTGGTCCTGTAAGATCAGCTCTTCCTGGACTGATCTGAGGTTTTACTAAGGTATCGCCTAGGGGTACTCACTACTTGAGGACTTGAATAAGACTGATGGGATAAGGGCTAGAGCTGGTTGGAAATACTGAAGAACTGTTATACGAGTTGATTGCAATGGGGATCCTCCTACTGAGAGTCCCCTCCTATTTATACATGAATATCTACCAATGATGTCATGATATCTTCATAGCTACAAAGGAGGTGGTTTGGGAGCAAGTGGTGCTCTGTCATGAAGAGAAGTCTGAGAGACCGCTAGACGATGATGAGCACTAGGAGCTTGATGAGAAGGACAAGGTAATGAATAAGAGACGACGAAGAGCACTAGAAGCTCAATGATGATAAGTAGGAGTAGATGAGGGAGGATACAATGAAGGAGGAGATACAAGACGTTGTGTGAGAAATAAGTCCTCTACGCCTACCAGTATATATAGAGGTATAAGAGTGGAGGCTTACAAACATAACATGAGTACACTGTGTGGCAGTGTGGGAGAACACAAGGATAGAAGTGCAGGGCAGTAACAGGTGACCTCCTAAGTGAGATGAAAGAAGAGAAGAGAAGCAAGCTAAGCGAGAGAAGGCTTACTAAGCGAGACACATGATTAGAAGTTAGTCCAATGTAAAACCGAGATAAGTCCAGGGTAACTCCGAAGTCCGTTCCACAGGAGAGTAGATTGTGACCATAGTGAAGATCCTGTGTTCGAGTTTGTACTTAGACGCGGCATAGTCATGACATGCTCAACTATCTTCTTTAGTGGAGCCATGCTTCTAAATGACTACAATACTGACTGATTCTTTCTGGAATGTTCTACAACTATCTAGCTCCATTTATGATGTCATGAATTAGACCTAGTCTATAATGATATCATGAATTGCCTCCTCTCTGCGAGGAGTAACACAGTTGGTTTTCAACTGTGGGAACTTCTACTGTTTGAGTGCTAACACTGAGCGCTTAAAGTAGACTGTTGAATATTGCCATGCAGATACCTTCCTTCTATGGGAATGTCTATTGTTTGAATGCTACTCTGGGCAAAACCTGGGCAAAACTGGGCGCTAAGGCAAACTACCTGACAGTCACTAATCATGATCAAAGACCTAGCCCAACCAATGCCAACAACCGACACCTGGGCCAAATTCAAGGAGAACTTCAAGCATGCCTTTAGCAACCCCGATTGAGTAGCCAAGGCCAAAAATGCTCTAAGGGATGTCAGACAGAGCGGATCAGCAGCAACTTACACAGCAGAGTTCAGCAAACATGCCCATCATATCACATGGAACAATGAGGCATTGATTTCGCAGTACAAGTTAGGTCTCAAAGCAGAGATCAAACTGGCCAAGGCTGCTACCAGATAGGCTCACACACTACTCAACGTACAAGAAGAAGCTATAACGATTGACAACCGCCTATTCGAGACTCATGTGGAAGAGCATAGACAACACCCTAGACCAGTCACCCCAACCAACCCTCAACCCTCAGTGCCACCGTTCCAGCAACAGCAACGCCCAGGTAACCCATATCTACAGCAGGTGCTCAGGGACAGAGCCCAACAGTGCCCTCCTCAGCAACAGCAACAACAACAACAACAGCATCGACCACAAGTCTGTCCAGGTGCCCCCTGCGATCCCAACGCTGTGGAGATCAACCAGGGAGGACACTGATGCCTTACAGATGCTGAAAAGCAGAGGAGAAGACAAGCTGGGGCATGTTTGAGGTGTGGCCAGATGGGCCATTTCATGAGAGATTGCAGAGCAGCACCCCTGAATGTGAATGCAGGATTGGATCGACCGGCTGCTCCAAGGCAACAAGACAGAGATGATGGAAGGGCTGCAGAGTTGAATGCAGCGGAAGAAGTGGCTGACAGAGTCTTTGCAGCGGTGGATGCCCAGAGGAATGGGCAGGAAGAAGGCGCAGAGTGCTAGGGAAATGCCTGGGACTGAGGTGCGACATCGCATCACCGTCAGTCCCTATATGCTTAAAGAACTTCTTTTCACCTCTATGTTCTATGCCTGAGTCCCTGTCACGACTACATCACGCCTAAGTCCAACTCCAACACGGGCTCTCACTTTATGATCACATTCTACCTTCCCATGGGACAGACCTCGGACTTACCTCAGAGTTACCTTGGAGTATTATCGGGTTAACATTGGACTAACTTCTGTCATGTGTCTCTCTTTGTCAGCCTTCTCTCGCTTAACATGCTTCTCTTCTCTTGGCTAGGAGGTCACCTGTCACTGCCCCACACTTCTATCCTCGTGTTCTCTCACACCGCCACGCAGTGTACTTGTGTTATGTTTGTAAACCTCCACTCCTGTATTCCTATATATACTGGTAGGTGTAGAGGACTTATTCCTCACACAACGTCTTGTATCTCTCCTCTCTTACATTGTACTCCTCCTCCTCTCTCCACTCATCACTGTTGAGCTCCTAGTGCTCCTCAGTGTCTCTTATACATTTATTCCTATCATCTCCATCGAGCTTCTAGTGTTCGACATCATCCCAGTTCCCCTGCATATCGTCTAGCGGATCCTCATCCTCACATCGTGACATTACGTTGCATCTTAAAACCGCTCCACGACAACCACTACATGCCAGTCCTGTGTTACAACCTACAAAACAAGGAAATGCCAAATCTCTATACACAAAACACCTGAAGACTGGCCAAATACCACAACCAAATCATCGCCTTTGGCATCAAGCACGAAGACCTAGACAGAGTCAAGCGGGCCCTACCTGGCAGCTGGGTAATTCAGGAATACCATCCCTACCCCAAAGTCTGTATCCCCTACTTCCCAAACTGCCAATAACTAGCCCGACTTGTCCACATCAACTGGAACATCCAACCAGCTTACCTGTATGTCAAGCTAGGCATTCAGATGAAGATTCACTTCGTCCACACCACCTTTGAGACCCTAGCAAGGTGGGATTGAAACCACGCCTCCAAAACTCACAAACACAAACCGCTACCGAGAGCACCTAGAATATGACTCGGACAGCGACACACCCCTTGTCATCAATTCACCATCCCCATATACCCATCCGTCTTATCCACCAGCCCCTGTTCTCTCTACCATCGCACTCCCACCAGTAATGGCCACCCATCCACCCACTTATGATCAACTCCTCGTGCAAATAGCAGTGTTGGCCACACAGGTCGCCAACCTGACTACGAATGTCAACAACTTAACCAACATCCCTGCTGCACAAGCCGCCATCCCAATTGCACAAACCCACACTCAATACATATTCACCAGCCTCCCAAGACCACCGGGCCCATCAATCACGAGTCAGCAGGTCAACCAACTACCACCTAAGGGACCAAAGGTGGCGGTACCAGACAAATATGATGGATGGAAGAGAGGTGACAAGGCTTATGAATTCATAGCAGCATATGAACAGCACATGGTGATGTCGGCCCAGCAGTTCAGCAGTGACATCAACCTGATCAACTGGTCGCTCGGTTATCTAACCGACGAGGCTCAGAAATGGGCGCTGATAATCATCAAGGACCTCTCCTCCGTGATCCCCACCATAGACACCTGGGGAAAATTCAAACAAACCTTCAAACATGCTTTCGGTGACCTGGACAGAGAAGCCAAAGCTGAAGCCGCACTACGCAACCTGAAGCAGATGAGCTCAGCCACCACATACACAGCAGAGTTCAGCAAGTACGCCCACCACGTGACCTGGAACGATCAGGCATTGATGTCCCAATACAAGTTGGGACTCAAGGCTGAGATCAAGCTTGCCAAAGCTGCAACGGGATGGGCGAACAACCTCCTCGACCTACAAGAGGAGGCGATCACCATCAATAACAGGCTGTTCGAAGCGCACACAGAAGAACGAAGGCAACACCCCCGACCACCAGCAACAGCCCCTCCTAGACCTCAACAACCCCCGCAACAACCTCAACAGCTGCGAAACATTAACCCCTACCTGCAGCAGGTACTGAGGGATCGAGCACAACAACAGCAACAGTATCGACAACAGCCACATCCAGGAGCCCCTCGCAATTCCAATACAATAGAGATCGACCAAGGAGGGCACCTACGCCTTACCGATGCAGAGAAACAGAGGCAGAGGCAGGCTGGAGCATGCCTGCGTTGCAGGCAGATGGGACACTTTGCGAGGGATTGTAGGGCCGTGCCCCTGGCAGTAAATGCCAGGTTGGATCAACGAGCAGAGCCTGCACAAGAAGAAGGTCAGAAAGCTAGACAGGAAGCCAGAGCTGCGGAGATAAGGGCAGCAGATGAAGCAGCAGGAAGGGCCTTTGCAGCTGCGGATGCCCAAAGGGAGGAACAAGGAAACGGCATGGAGCGCCAGGGAAACATCTGGGACTGAGGTGCGACATCACATCACCATCAGTCCCAATATGCTCATCGAACTATTTTTCTCCTCTATGTTCTATGCCTGAGCCTTCTTTTCATGATGTACCTACTACCACCGTTATCACGGCTAATGCCCTCGTCGATAACCAATCCAACCCCATTGTCATCAGAAAAGACCCAGAGGCTCTGCTAGAACTCGAGGCAACCCTAAAGTTTGATAAAATCATGATCCCTATCCTTGCCCTATATGACCCAGGAGCGTCGTCTACATTCATTAACAAAACCCTGGTTGAAGAAAACCAAATACCTAACTTCGAAATTCCCCTGAGACCCACATACACAATCAATGGAGAACCAATCCAAAGTGAAGGGATTCACCGAGCAGTAAAATGCCAACTCC
Source organism: Tulasnella sp. 332 (assembly GCA_019632285.1). NCBI lineage: Eukaryota > Fungi > Basidiomycota > Agaricomycetes > Cantharellales > Tulasnellaceae > Tulasnella > Tulasnella sp. 332. Next base: position 9,859 of record WSTV01000908.1, read on the forward strand.
GAATCGAAAACCACCAAAACACTCAGAAATTCCATGTGGCCGATATCGGGAGATACGATGTAGTTATCGGATTGACCTGGATTAGGCAGCACCAACCAGAGATCGAATGGTCTAAAGACGCCGCAGATCGAGTGGTATTCAAATCCAGACACTGCTCCCAACACTGTCTCCCCATGCACATTGATGCCTATGGAGTGGACTCGAGGGCTCCACGATTGCTGAAGAAGAACCAGGAGTTGCAGAAGAATCTAGAGACATTGGTCAGCCAACCAATCCCTTTGAGAGAGAAAGAATTCAACATTGCATTTATCATGGAGAATGCTTGGAAGAAACAAGCGGAAGAAGCTATTGACCTTGGTGCGTTCTGGCCGCACAAGCTCGAACCCCTTGAGATCGCAGCTGGACAGTTGCATGTGGCAAGAATCGCAGAGCAGGATGACAAGTCCAAACCTAAGAAGGAACCAGCAGAAGCAGTTCCTCTGCAGTTCCACTGCTATTTGGAAATCTTCGATAAGAAGGAATCGCAAGTGTTACCACCTGCATGCAACTACGACCTCCGCATCGACCTACTTCCAGGAAAAACCCCTCCGTTCAAGAAGATCTATGCTATGTCACCCACCGAGCTCGATGTGCTTCGAGAATACCTCGACGAAAATATGAACAAAGGTCATATCCAACCGTCGAAGTCGCCAGCCGGGGCACCCGTCATGTATATGTAAGATCAGCTCTTCCTGGACTGATCTGGAATTCTACTAAGGTATCGCCTAGGGGTACTCACTGCTTGAGGACTTGGATAGGACTTAATGGATTTGGAATAGAGCTAAGAGTTGATTGGAATATTCTGAAGAACTGTTATACGAGTTGATTGCGATGGGGATCCTCCTACTGAGAGTCCCCTCCTATTTATACATGAATATC
>WSTV01000909.1:0-10775 GCA_019632285.1 Tulasnella sp. 332
GAGTGAGTCCCGTGGTGTGCCGCTGTTGCCGACCGTGTCGCTGATCCGAGCCTCGCCGTCCGTCCTGTGTCCTCAGATTGTGAGTCCCGTGGTGTACCGCTGTTGCCGACCGTGTCGCTGATCCGAGCCTCGCCGTCCGTCCTGTGTCCTCAGTTTGTGAGTCCCGTGGTGTACCGCTATTGCCGACCGGGTCGCTGATCCGGACCTCGCCGTCCGTGCTGTGTCCTCAGCAAGTGAGTCCCGTGGTGTGCCGCTATTGCCGACCGTGTCGCTGATCCGAGCCTCGCCGTCCGTCCTGTGTCCTCAGGAAGTGAGTCCCGTGGTGTGCCGCTGTTGCCGACCGTGTCGCTGATCCGAGCCTCGCCGTCCGTCATGTGTCCTCAGGAAGTGAGTCCCGTGGTCTCTACTTCGGTTGGCTGCTGCCACCGCTTTTTTTGCTTTTCGAATATGTAATAACTTGTCCTACGGGTTTCTAGATTGCGAGTACACTTACAATATTGCAGTTTTTCACAGCCTCTCACTATATCGCTTCTATAGCCATCAGGTTTCATCTCCGCCCTAAGCTCCGCAGTGGGATGCAGTCACTCAGTACGTCATTACTGCGGCCGGACAATATTCCATAGATCCATCTGACAACTTCCATTATGTAGCCAACTATGCGGTGTCGAATCCTAAGCCTTGTAGCCGGTATGCCTAGCTGACTTCGATTGGAGGCACATACTCCCTCAATCCAGCTATTCTTAATTATTAGGTGCTAGCATAGTTGCCGATTACTGCTTCTGGCTCTCCGCTCGTGGTTATATGTCAGTGCTCCCAGAAGCAAACCTGATGGCTGTGTTGCATTTAGGAATTAAGGCCTATCAAGGGGAGCATCAAGGGCACGTGATTGCTGCTATTCACGATATGCCAGACGCGACAACCGACGAGATTGTGCAGCTAGTTTTGCATTATCGCCTGTGTATGTCATAAAGCTCATGCACTTCATTCTTTAAACTCATGTATTACCGTCTATCATTCAGCCCGCCCGGCAGCTATGGTAATAGCTTAGCTCTTACAGGATTGCTGTTGTAGCTGATATCTAAGACCTGAAATATGGAAATACCCTTATATTCATCTTGTGCATAGGACAGTAGATGATCATATATTTTGCTGATCAGTATGTTAGCCTGTATTATAAGGCACAGTTTGCAAGCCTATAATTCTGAGGATGTGTCATAACCATGTTTGTGACAGCACTTGCTAAGTGACTTAGACTCATCCCAATCTAGCAAAGTGCCTGAAGCAGACAAGCATGCTGATCAACTTAACATCCTTTGTGAAGAACTCCATGCTGAGCTACAGCACACACAAAGCGGTCAGGCACACGTGTATAAGAACACCCTGATTCATTCAAACCTGGCACACTGGTCTGGCTTTGCTGTTGAAACATCACAACCGAACATCCCTCACAAAAGCTCAACTATTGGAAGCTGGGACCATACAAAATCATCTGTGTGCCTTCAAGCTTGAGCTGCCACCACCGATGTCCTTTCTCCATCCCACATTCCATGTGTCCCTTCTCAAACCCTACCACGACCCAGCCAAGACCCCGGGTTGTGTAGCACCTCTCCCACCTTTGATCGCTATTGCTGATGATGGTGCAATATGGCTTGAGGTTAACACACTACTCAATGTTCGATATGTAGGACAGCACACAGACTACCTCATCAGATTGAAAGGACACCCTCAACTCAATGATGCCTGGATTCTAATATACAATCTATTTATAGAACTCAATGATAACATCACTAAGTTCCATCACACACACCGGGAGCTCCCTCACCTGTCAGCACAAAATGTTCAAGTTTGCTATGATACCACAAATATCCCGGACTGACATCACCACTTGCTCAGGAAGAAGGTCCAGATGGGGAAAAGGGGGGATGATGTTATGAATGTGCCTATTCCTGGCAGCTACTGCCCGGTGGATTCCTTACTTATTGTCTGCCCTATTGTAAACTCATTCTTATTGTTGTTGTCTACACTATTGTAAACTCACCTCAACATCTATATTTCTATCTGTCCATGTACTTATGGTAGGCTGTTCCCTCTTGAGGACAGCAGTCTGTAGCATGGGATAGTTGAATGTGACCATACAGTGAGAGCCTATGTTAGGTTTGGACTTAGTGCAGAACGTAGCTGTAACATACAAATACGATGGTGAACAAGCACAGGTTCATAAGCTACCTGATAGCTCTGTGGCAGTCTTCTCTCAAAACAGTGAGGATATGAGCAAGAAGTATCTCAACATGGTAGAGCAACTTCTGAAATGCATCTCTGAGAGTACACAGAGCTTCATCTTATATGCTAAGGAGGTTGCCATGGACAAAGTGACAGGGAAGTTATTGCCATTCCAGAAGCTGAGCAAATGGAAGTGCAAGGATGTTAAAGTAGAGGACATTCAGGTTCAGGTATGCTTGTTTAGATTTGACCTGCTTTTCCTGAATAGCAAGGTAAGAGTCTTCATGTTCTCCATATATGTGATGATCAACAGACATGACTGTTGATAATCAGCCCCTCTTACAGAAGACACTCTCCAAATGTTGTGAGCTGCCTTGCCAGGCCTTCATTCCTATTGAAGGAGAATTTGGCTTTGCCACATCTTCAGACTCAGAATCCATTGAGGATATCCAGACATTCCTAGAGCAGAGCATGAAAGAGGGATGTGAGGGTCTCATGGTTGAAATGATGGAGAGTACAGAAAGTTACTATGAGCAATCATGGAGAAGTGTTAACTGGCTTAAGGTGAAGAGCACTGTAATTGATGCCAAGAACCCCTCTTGCTGATTTATCTTGACCCCTCAGCTCAAAAAAGACCACCCTTCTGGAGTAGGTGAATTGCTGGCCTTGGTAGTTGTTGGAGCCTACCGTGGGAAAGGCAAACACACCAATGTCTATAGCGTCTATCTCCTTGTTTGTTATGATGCAGACTCAGAGCAGTTCCAAACCATCTGCAAAATCGGTACTGGATTCTCTGACAAAGCACTCACTGCAAATTATGTGGAGCTAAAGCCTTTAGAGATTGGAGAAAAGCTGAGAGGTGACATTAATATGGGAGGTGCAAAGCCAGATGTCTGGTTGGAGCTGTAGGTTTTGTAGGAGGTCCTAACAGCAGATCTCAGCCTCAGCCCAATTTATCCTACAGCACAAGGCCTAGTATGTTTTTCAGGTTCATCATTCTAGTCATGAGCTAAAGATCCTGAGTATGCTATAAGGTGGATAAGAAAGGGATCTATCTCATTGTGTTTCCCCAGGTTTATCTGCAGTCATGAAGACAAGGGGCCTGAAGATGCAACAGGTTGTTGTCAGGTAGTTTGCCTTAGCGCCCAGTTTTGCCCAAGTTTTGCCCAGCATGTAGCATTTGAACAATAGACATTCCCACAGAAGGAAGGTACCCATGTAGCAATGTACAACAGTCTACTTTAAGCACTCAGTTTAGTGCTCAAACAATAGAGAACCAACTGTGTTACTCCTCTCAGAAAGGAGATAATTCATGATATCATTATAGACTAGATCTAATTCTTGACATCATAAATGGAGCTAGATAGTTGTAGAACATTCCAGAAGGAATCAGTCAACATTGTAGTCATTTAGAAGCATGGCTCCATTACAGAAGATGGTTGAGCACCACTTGCTCCACAAACCACCTCCTTTATAGCCATGATGATATCATGACATTATTAGTAGATATCCATGTATAAATAGGAGGGGAATCTCAGTAGGAGGATCCCCATTGCAATCATCTTGTATGCAAGTTCTTCAAACCTCCAAGCCAGCTCTTAGCTCCTGGTCATTAAGTCCTATCCCAGTTCTCAAGCAGTGAGTACCCCTAGGTGACACCTTAGTAAACCTTTAGATCAGTACAGGAAGAACTGATCTTACAACAGACCGGGGGAGTTGGGTTTGCTGTGAATGCGTATAGCATATGTGTTGTGAGGGGTTGGGGATTTATGGCTTCCAGGGCATGTCTGGCCATTATATTGATGTTCATAGTGAGTGTGGAAAGTTGTGTGATAAGCACTGTGATCTGCTGGAGAAGCAGATCATAGGGATTTCATTGATGGGTGGCCATTGCTGGTGGTAGTTTCATTGGAGGGATAGGTGATGCAAGTGGTTGGGGTGGTTGGTAGGGTGACAGGGAATAGATGGTGTATGTTTCTTTGTCTGTTGAATGATCAGATGGTGCTCAAAACCTTGATTGGCATGTGCTTCATAGAGGCATGGTTGCTTAATCCCACCTGGCCAGGTGCTCAAAGGTGGTGTAGGAATAGTAGAGTTTGGTTTGAAGTCCCAATTCCAACTGGAGGAAGGCTGGTTGGATGTTTTGGTTGGTGTGGATAAGGTGAGTGAGTTGTTAGCAAGTGGGAAAGTAAGGGATCACGACCTTACAGTATGAATGGTATTCTTCCACTTCCCAGCTGCCTGGTAGAGCCGCTTTGACTCGGTCTAGGTCTTCTCATTCTATTCCAAAGGTGATGATTTGGTTGGAGTACTGGACCAGTTCACTGATCTGAGGTGTGTAAAGGTTGGGTGTTTCTTTGTTGTGAAGGTTGTATCAAAGTACTAGCATGTGGTTGTGGAGTGGTGTAATGGTGCGATGTAATGTCACAAGTAGGGTTAGGAACCACTGGACAACCAGCGAAGGGAGCGCTAGAAGCTCAGGAGAAGACAATGAGATGTATATGGGGCAACAAGGAGCACTAGAAGCTTAATGTTGATGACTAGAGAGGGGAGTATACAAGAGAGGAGGAAATACAAGGCATTGCATGAGGAATAAGTCCTCTACACCTACCAGTCTATATAGGTTACAGGAGTGGAGGATTACAAACATGGCATGAGTACACTGCCCAACGGTGTGAGATAAATGCAGGGTAGAAGTGCAGGGCAGTGATAGGTGACCTCCTAAGTGAGAGAAGGATTACCAAGCGAGACACATGATCAGAAGATAGTCCAATATAAAACCGAGAATAGTCCTAGGTCTGTTCTATGGGATAGTCGAATGTGACCATATAGTGAGAGCCTGTGTTGGGTTTGGACTTAGAGCAGGACATTGTCATGACCACCACCACTTTCCCACAATCTTTTACTTTATTATCACATCGCTGTCTCTACGGCTTCTTTTGTTATGATCACATCTCCGTATCACAGGGTTCATTCTAGATTCTGATTGTACAAGCGGTGCAACTGACTCAGTTGTTGCGCAGCCTTCCTAGAATATTCTCTATTGTTCTTAACTTGTAAACGAACACTGCCTTGCTTGTAGAATGGGTATAAGTAGTTAGGAAGTAAGGAGGATTGTTCCTCACTTCACCTCTTATTCTTCCCTCTGGAATAAGAGTTCTTCTCTCTGCCAAACCCACTGTGCGCTGTCTGCACACCCTGTCCCCTGTCCCTCATCTATATCACATAGTACCCTGAACCCTCATACCCAGAACCTTTGACGTTGTAACCTGCACGTCTCTAAGTCCACACGTTCCCACGTTTCCAACATCATCTACTCGTGTCTTCAACAGAGGTTGCTACAGACATAGTCATGACACATGATTTTGAAGCAAGATTTTTTGAAAATCAGTTTGAAAATCTCTACTCCCTTTGGCTGATGATCTGGCCTTTGTGAGAGTAGGTTGGGTCTTGCTTTGACTCTGGGGCGATAGAAAATTTTCAAGTTGAATCCTGCTAGGAATAGACTCCATCTAGCTTGTCTCCTTAATGGTTCTTTGGTCATTAGAAACATCTCAAGGTTTGCATAGTCTATTATCACAAGTGTTTAACCATTTGCCCCCTCAAGGTACTGTCTCCAGTCCCTAAAGGCTAAGGAGTTCACAAGGAGTTCAAAGTCATAGACATTGTAGTTTCTTTCAGCAGGCATCAGTGATTTAGATGCATAGGTGATAGGGTGAAGTTTTCTGTCTTCCCCTTTTTATGACAGTATCATACCTCTCATGAAGACTGACAAGTCTGTCTGCACTATGTATGATTTCTTGAAGTCCAGGAAGGTGAGGACTAGAACCAAGGTGAAGGCTCTTTTGAATGCTTCTAGGGACAATTGCTGTTTAGTTCCCATACAAACTTTTTGTTCCTCCTTAGCAAGTCCATCATAGGTCTTGCTATCCTCAAGTATCCTTGTATGAACCTTCTGTAGAAGTTGGCAAACCCTAAGAATACTTGGATGTTATTGTAAGATTAGTTCTTCCTGGACTAATCTAAGGGTTTACTAAGGTGATGCCTAGGGGTACTCACTGCTTGAGGACTGGGTCTGAGACTAGTGAACTTGGAAGAGGGCTAAGAGCTGATTGAAGAACTGGTATACTAGATGATTGTGATAGGGAGCCTCCTACTGAGAGTCCCCTCCTATTTATACATGAATATCTACAAATGATGTCATGATACCATCATAGCTTCAAAGGAGGTGGTTTATGGAGTGAGTGGTGCTCAACTAACTCCTTTGATGGAGCCATGCTTCTAAATGACTGAAATGCTGACTGATTCCCTCTAGAATATTCTACGAATGCTTGGCTCCATTCATGCTGTCATAAGTTAGACCTAAGTCTATAATGATATCATGAATTGTCTCCTTTCAGAGAGGAGTAGCACAATAACTTCCCAACCATGGAAATGTCTATTGTTTAAGTGCTAGACTGGGTGCTAAAGTGAACTGTTTTATATTGCTACACAGATACCTTCCTTCTGTGGGAATGTCTATTGTTCAATCGCTAGGCTGGACGAAACTGGGCGAAACTGGGTGCTAAGGCAAACTACCTGACAATCATGGACATTCTTGGGTATTAGCCATTCCTCTATCACTGCTATCTTGGCTTTGTCCATTTGCATCATCTTTCTGTTAATGATGAACCTGAGGTATTCGATCTCTTGAAGGTTGAACTTGCTCTTTGGGTGATTGGCCAGGGTGTTGTGGTCCTTTAGTCTCTTCAGGACTTCTATCATGTGTCACAAATGGAGGACTGAGGAATTGCTGGATGACAATGATGGGTGCTTAGACGTTGGCAAGCACTAGGAGCTCAAGAGAGAGGACAAGGTAGATGTATAAAGAGGCAATAAGGAGCACTAGGAGCTCAATGACAATGAGTGGAGAGTAGAGAGGAGAGGATACAATGGAGGGAAAGATACAAGATGTTGCATGAGGAGTAAGTCCTCTACACCTACCAGTATATATAGGTTTACAGGAGTGGAGGCTTACAAACATGACACAAGTACACTGCATGGTGGTGTGGGAGAACACATGGAGCAGAAGCATGAGGCAGTGACAGGTGACCTCCTAAGTGAGAGAAGAGAAGAGTCTTAAGCGAGAGAAGGCTTACTAAGGGAGACACATGATAGAAGTTAGTCTGAGGTAAAACCAAAATTAGTCCAAGGTAATCCTGACGTCCATTCCATGGGAAAGTAGAATGTGACCATAGAGGAGGAGCCTGTGTTTGATTGGACTTGGAGCAGGACAAAGTTATGACATCATGATGCTATCATGTTCCGCTTGTGTCTTTGTGAAGATAAGAGTGTTGTCTAGGTAGATGATTACCTTGAGGTCTAGCATATCTCAGAAGATGTCATTCATGAACAACTGGAAGTTGGCCGAGGCATTTGTAAGGCTGAACAGTATCACTATGTACTCATAGTAGCTATATCTCATCCTGAATGCAGTTTTCCATTCATCTCCATCAGCTATCTGGACATTGCTATAGCCTGATCTCAGATTGATCTTGCTAAAGATCTTTGATCCTTGCATGTGGTCCATGATTTCATTCAGGAGTAGGAGTGGGTATTGGTTTTTCAGTGTCATTGCATTGAGATCTTATTAATTAACACAAAGGCAGAGACTCCCATTCTTATTCATGTACATTACTGGTGCTCCTGCAGGCAATTTCAAGGGTCCAATATGCCCCTTCTTTAGGTTCTTGTCTAGGTATTCTTAGAGGGCATCTAGCTCTGATGGCAACATGGCATAGATCTTCTTGAACAGGGGTATCTTGCCTGGCAGTAGGTCAATCCTCAGATTGTAGTCACAGCTTGGGGGGAGGACTTGTGACTCTTTCTTATCAAATATGTCCAAGTATCAGTGGAACTGCAGGGGAACAGCTTCTGCCAGTTCCTTCTTTAGTTTGGACTTGTTGTCTGCTTCTGCAATTCTTGTTGTGTGTGACTGTCCTGCTGCAATCTTGAGAGGGTTGAGTTCATGTGGCCAGAACACACTGAAGTCAACTGTAGTGACCTCTGGTTGCAGTGGTGATAAGAAGTATTGATAGTGTGGGATAGTTTAACTTGTAGACATGCAAGTCACACTAGGTCAAGGGGACAGGGTACAGTGAAAGGTAACTGGGACTTGTGAACGAAGGACAGGGGACAGGGTGTGTAGACAGCACACAATGAGTTTGATACAGAGAGGAGAGACTCTTATTCTAGAGGGAAGAACAAGAGGCAAAGTGAGGAACATACCTCCTCACTTCCTAACTACTTATCCTATTTTACTAGGAGACAGTGTTCAATTACAAATGAAGAATAATGGAGAATATTCTAGCTATGCTGTGCAATGACTGAGTCAGTTGCACAGCATAGATCCATTGGAACATAGAATGATCCCTAAGAACGGAGATGTGACCATAAAGACAGAGACCATGGGAATGGAAACATGATAATAAAGAAGAGACTGTGGGAACAAGGACGCGACAGTAAAGGAAAGACCATAGGATAATAGAGTTCAATTCATACTTAGTGATGACTGTCTCAACAGTGGTTGTGACATCAATGGCATCCACAGTGTGCTTCTTCCAAGCATTCTCTGTGATAAAGGCTATGTCAAGTGGATTATTCCTCAATGGGGCTAGGTTGCTAACCAGTGTCTCTAAGTTTTCTCAAAGCACCTCATTTTTCTTCAGCTTTCACAGGCTCCAGAGTCCACACTGTATGTGTTGACATATTGAGGTAGACATTTTTGTGAACAGTGTCTTGATCAAAACACCATTTGATCTGCTGCTTCCTGGGACCATTTGATTTCAGGTTGATGTTCCCTGATCTATGTGAGACTGATAACCACATTGTATCTTCCAATGTCTGCAATGTGGAATTTGTGTTTGTTTCTGTGGTTTTTAATGATTATCTCTCCTTTGATAGCTTGTTTGATTCCTCTATCTTAGATTGGTTCTCCATTTATAGCATAGGTGGGACAAGGGGTGATGTTCTCAACTTCGAGTTGATTTTCTTCTATGATTCATCTGTGAATGAAGACTATTGATGTACCTGCATTGTATAGGGCAAGGGTGGGGATTGCCACTTGATCAAACTTTAGTGTGACTTCTAACTCTAATGGTGCTTCATAGTCTTTCTTTATGTGACGAGGTATGTATTGATTATCAGTGTGGGTGTTGGCCATGATAATCAGTGTAGGGGGTATAGTGTAGAAAGACTCATATGACATATTGGAGAGAGGAGCATAAAAGTTTGTTGAGCATAATGGGATTAACAGTGGCACACCACTACACCTCAGTCTCAGGCATTTCCCTGGTGCCCTGCACCAGCTTCCTGCCCATTCTCTTGAGCGTCTAGTGCTGCTACAAACACTCAGCCCGCCCACCCCCCCACTGTCCTTTCATCTCTGCAATCTGGCTCCCTGGGAGCTGTGGGTCTTCCCATCCCAGCGTTGATGTTCAGTGGTGCAGCCCCACAATCCCTCATAAAGTGTCCCATCATCCCACATCTCAGACAAGCCCCTGCCTGCCTCCCCCGATTCTTCTCAGCCTCTATCAGATGTCAGCGTCCTCCTTGGTTGATCTCCATAGTGTTGGGATCACAGGGGGCACCTAGATGTGCTGGCTGTTGAGGCCGCCGCTGTTATTGTTGATGCTGCTGCTGACGCAGCATGGCACCTTGTCCTTGTTCTCTGAGGACTTGTTGGAGGTATGGGTTTATAGGGCATTGTTGTTGTTATTGTTGTTATTGTTGTTGTTGTTATTGCCACATTGGGCAAGGTGCTAGAGGTGCAGGGATTTAAGGGTGCTATCTTCTTTCCTCTGAATGGGCTTCATATATGTGGTTATCAATTGTGATTGCTTCCTCCTGTACTCCAACCAGGGTGGTCCCCCACTCTATAGCTGCCTTGGCCAGCTTGGTCTCAGCCTTGACCCCAGTTTGTACCAGGATATGAGTGCATGTCAGGTAGTTTGCTTTAGCGCCCGGTTTCGCCTAAGTTTTGCCCAGGATAGCATTTGAACAATAGACATTCCCATGGAAGGAAGGTACCCATGTGGCAATGTACAACAGTCTACTTTAAGCGCTCAGTTTAGTGCTTAAACAATAGATGTTCCCATGGTTGGGAACCAACTACGTTACTCCTTGCAGAAAGGAGATAATTCATGATATCATTATAGACTAGGTCTAATTCATGACATCATAAATGGAGCTAGATAGTTGTAGAACATTCCAGAAGGAATCAGTCAGCTTTATAGTCATTTAGAAGTATGGCTCCATTAAAGAAGATGGTCAAGCACCACTTGCTCCACAAACCACCTCCTTTATAGCCATGATAGTATCATGACATCATTAGTAGATATTCATGTATAAATAGGAGGGGACTCTCAGTAGGAGGATCCCCATCACAACCACCTCACATACAGGGTTCTTCATTTCCAAACTAGCTCTTAGCTCTTAGCTTATATCCATCAGTCCTATCCCAGTCCTCAAGCAGTGAGTACTCCTAGGCAATACCTTAGTAAAACTTTAGATCAGTC
>WSTV01000091.1:0-79739 GCA_019632285.1 Tulasnella sp. 332
AGCCATGCTTTTAAATGACTACAATGCTGACTGATTCCTTCTAAAATATTCTACAACTATCTAGCTCCATTTATGATGTCATGAATTAGACCTAGTCTATAATGATATCATGAATTATCTCCTTTCTGTGAGGAGTAATGCAGTTGGTTCCCAACTATGGGAACATCTATTGTTTGAGCACTAAACTGAGCACTTAAAGTAGACTGTTGTACATTGCCACATGGGTACCTTCCTTCCATGGGAATGTCTATTGTTCAAACACTATGCTGGGCGAAACTTAAGCGAAACTGGGTGCTAAGGCAAACTACCTGACACATGATGAGAAAGAGTCTGTGGTTAAACCAAGATTAGTCTGATGTAATTCCAAAGTCTGTGTCTGTGGGAGAGTAGATGTGACCACAGGAGAGAGTCAGTGTTTGGTTGGACTTAGAGCAGGATTAAGTTGTGATATTCCTGTTCCTTTACACTCTTACCCTTGTATTCAGCTGATTTCTGGTAGAACTTGGTTTCTTTCTCTGTTGTCAGAGCCACTAGGATGTCTGTCAAAATATTCTCTCTTTCAATAACATCCAAGTTGTTAAAGAGTCTAACAAGCAGATCTGCTGTCTTGTCATATATTGAGCATTCCAAATATTTGTTGCCATTAATATTGATCAGGATGACTGTATTCTGTGACTAGTCATTACTGTCTAAGGCCTGTCTATTGCTTGTCTTATGTGCTGCTATAGTCTGTAGCCTGGTGCCAATTGACCTGTAGACTACAACATCAACAGCTTACTCAATTTCTTCAATAGTGCTGGTGCTAGGCACTGGATCATAACCAAATGTAAGGTCATCTCTCTTGAGTTGGCTTCAGGGGTTGGCCTAGGAGTAGCACTCCTTCACACTTACTTGTCTCTGGTTCTGGTTCTGCTTTAAGCTCAACAAGCAGAGGGTTCTAGGTTTTAAAAAGTACAAGGGAACTCTCTCAAGAGACCTGTGTATATGAGGGTGGTTGCAATGGGGAGTCTGGCTACAATCCAGCTCCCCTTATGTACATGAGTGATCCACCTATGACTCATTTCAATCTGCCACAACTACTCTACCTATGTCATATACAGCTACTATGCATTATCTCCTAGCTCCAATCTATGTCATGCACAGTCCTTCTAAGTCCATGGAGCAATGTCACAAATGGGAGCACTGAACCACTGGACAACCTCAAGGACAAGGTTAAAGGTGGGGGTGAGCACTAGGAGCTCAACAAAGAGGATAAGAATATAGATTTTAGATGGACAAGGAGCACTAGGAGCTTGCATGGCAGAGAGATGAGAGTAATGAAGGTAGATGAGAGATGATGGAGGAGAGGAGTGAGAATAAGAGAGGAGGAGAGATAGAAGATATTGCATCAGGAATAAGTCCTTAATACCTACTAGTATATATAGAGAGCAGAGGGGGGAAGCTGACTTCTGAACATGAGTACACTACATGCTGGTGTGAGACAACATGAGGTAGAGAAGCATAGGGAAAAGACAGTTGATCATTAAGTGAAGAAAGGGAAGCTATAGAAGGCTGACCAAGTGAGATACATGATCAGAAGGTAGAACAAGATAAAACCAAAGTTAGCCTGATAGGGTTCTGAAACTGGAGCATGGGGGAGTAGATATGACAATAGGAGGAGTGGCTATGTTTAATTGGACTTAGGCATGACAAGTCATGATAGGCAAGTTCTTCTCCTATGGTGGAAACAACCTTTCCAGCTCTAGATTCTGCTCTACAGCTTTATTCCAGTCATGACATTATTCTGATGTCATTTGTTCACCTTCTCCCTATTTTCTACCAAGGGTTACTTATCTAATCCATGAGAAGTGATCTTGTTCATACTCTGGTCCTGCATTTGGTTCTTCACAGAATTCTGGAGTTAAGGTCAAAGTAGTTTGCCTATGGTGCACATGTCATGCATTTAGTCTCAACAGATATATCCAGTAATAAGGGCAATTGCACATAGCAAAGGCAATACACCTCATAACATTTATCCCTAAGAGGCAAGAGAATCATGCATGCCAAGTGCAGAAGAGTTAGCACAGAAGATTAAGACCCTATTAGAAGAGAGCAAAGCAATGATCACTATAGCCCAAGAGCAATATAAAGAGCAGACAGATAAAGGAAGAATTCAAGAACCCATCCTTAATGTTGGAGATATGGTGTGGCTTTTGAGAAAGCACATAGAAACAGACAGACCTACCGCAAAGCTAGATTATAGAAAGCTTAAGCCTTATGAAATATTGGAAAAGGTTGGATTGAGAGCTTACAGGTTGAAGTTCCCAAAGACAAAGAAGATACACAATGTACTTCATGTGTCATTATAAGAACAACTCTAACCAGATATTTGGAGATGAAAGCTTATCCTATTACTGCCTGTTGAAGTTGGAAGCAAAGAAAAAGATCAAGTTGAAAGGATAGTCAACTCAAGGACAATTAACAGCAAGTTAGAATACTTGGTCTGATGGAAAGGATATGGCAGAAAAGAAGACAGTTGGCAGCTGGAAGAAAATGTGAAAAACATGTCTGAAGAAATCAGGAAATTCCACAAAGAAAACCCATTGGCTGCAACAAGAAATATCCCAAAGAAAGGAACAAAATCAAGGCCTATTGCATAATGCAGAAGAGAAGAGGGGGGTAATGTTATGAAGGGTATTACCTTCACTATGTGCAATCTCCCTGATTACCAGATTGTCTGTTAAGACCAAAATACATGACATGTGCACTGTGGGCAAACCACTTTACCCTTGACTCTGGAAATCTGCAAAAACCCAACACAGGACCAGAGCATGAACAAAATCACTTCTCATGGATTAGATGATTAACCCCTGGAATTAGGGAGAAGATGAATGAATGATATCATAACTGGAATAGAGCGGTGGAGCAGAATCCAGAGCAGGAAAGGTGTCATGATCTCAAGGTGTATAGTCCACTGGACAACTGACAAGGAGGTGATGATGAGAAGGAGCACTAGAAGCTTGATGAGAGGACAATGATATTAATAAGGAATAAAGAGCACCAGGAGCTCAATGTCAAAGTGGATGGTAGGAGAGGAAAGGGTAATACAAAAGAGGAGATATAAGATGTTGTGTGAGGAGTAAGTTCTCTATGCCTACCAGCATATATAGGTGTTGAGAGTGGAGAATAATAAAGGTGATACCATTACACCACATAGTGGTGGGGAGAACATATGGTGTAGAAGTGTGGAGTAATGACTGGTGACCTCCTAAATGAGGGAATAGAAATAAGCTAGCTGAGAGAAGTCTGATAAAGAGAGATACATGATCAAAGGTAGTCCAAGGTTAAACCAAGATAAGTTTGAGGTAGTATCAGGTCTGTATCATAGGATGGTAGATGTGACTACAAAGGAGAGTCTGTATTGAGGTTGGACTTAGAGCAGGATGAAGTCATGATAAAAGGCTATTTCTGTAGCAATCTCTGGTTGATGTGGGGTAGAGTTTGTTTAGAATGTGGTAAGTTTTAACTTATAGATGTGCAAGTCACACAAGGTCAAGGGATCAGAGGTCAAGAGGTATTCTGAGTAGGTGGTGTATGAGAGACAGAGGACAGGGTGTGCAGATGGCACACAATGGGTTAGGTACAAAGAAGAGACACTCTTATTCCAGAGGGAAGAACAAGAGGTGAAGTGAAGAGCATACCTCCTCACTTCCTAAGTACTTATACTAATTTAGTAAGAGGCAGTTTTTGATAACAAATACACAGAAGATGAGAGAATATCCCAGAACAATGAAACAAAGGACTGAGTCAGTGCACAGCTTCCAACAATTGCAACATAGAACAAAGGGTGATAACAAAGATGTGATTATAAGAAAAGAGACCGTAGGAATGGAGATGTGATTATAATGAAAGAGATCGTGGGAGGGTAGAGTTAGATATGGACTGATCAATGCTGTCTTGACAGTGGTCATGACAATTTCCACCACAGGAGAGAACTTGCCCCACAAACTTAGAAGGACTGTGCATGACATCAGTTAGAGCTAGAAGGATAATGCACAGTAGCTGTATATGACATAGGTGGAGTAGTTATAGCAGTTAGGAATGAGTCATAGGTGGCTTGCTCATGTATATAAGGGGAGTTGGATTGTAGCCAGACTCCCCATCACAACCACCTTGTATACACAGGTCTCTTAAAGAGAGATCCCTTATACTCTGAACCACTAGACCTATTTGTTTGCAACAGCACTAAGAATGTTTTTTTGTGAAAGTATGTATAGGAGTGTTACTCTTAGGCTAAACCCTGAAGCCATCTCAAGAGAGCTGACTTTACATATTTGGCACCTGTGGGTGCAGCACTTGTGGGTGTTCCAGAGTTGCAGGTATAGATACCAGGTCTGGCTAACACTAAACACATATACACCTATACTCATGGGTACAGGTTGACACGACTGGACCAGCACAACACCATCTGTATTAGGCATGAGAACTCCAAAACTCAGCCCTTTCTCTAAGTAATTCACTTGCCCACCCCTGTACTTCAGGATGCCTGATTCGGGGGATGCTTGTCTCAAAGAATGTATCCAACCTCTTGCCATCAGGCAAGCTCCATTCATACTCCATTGCTGCAGCAAATAGATTATTAGAAGACTCGCTTTGTATTAACTTCTAATTCTACTTACCTTGCAATGCCATCTCAAAAAGATCAAGATCTATGTACACATCGATCTATCAGGTCTTGTATTTAGTACTTGAGCAAAACTAACAGCCCACCCTTTACCAGCCGCGCTTCAGGAGTGACTTGACCCTCATATTCCTGTTGGGTAAAAAAAAAAAACACAAACAGAAAATCATAATGAATTGAAGACTTCGAAGAGGAGAGAGGTCTGACCTCCCATAAGTGTTGCAATCTCAGTCCGGCTGGGCTGGAATGCAACATCTTCACAACGAAGTTACTCATTGCACCTGCTTCAAGCTTATGCTTCTCTGTCTTGCTAATACCATGTGACGGTGCAATGTCACCAACTTCTGCCTCCGCAATGTCGTGTACGGTCGCTAACAATACGCATCTAATATCCAAGTAAGTCGTAGTAAGACTATGTATGAACTCGGCTGAGAATGGACGATACATTCCTTTCTCGATCTATGGCCTCGTCCGTGATGCATAGTGCCAGAATGGACATACGATGCATGTGATCGCTTATGCTACTCTCGAAGCTGTATTGATGTCCACCATAAATTGACAGCGACAAAACAACATACCTTTCAGCACCCGCTATCTGTTTAAATCGTCTTCAGATACGTTCAGTAGCTTGGAAGTCCCCTTACCTTGTTTTCCACCCATCCGGTCCTTTTCTGGGTCTTTGAAATGTCGTTTTAGGGAAAGCAGCGCCAGTCCTCTAACATCGCAGGGACTCACCTTAAGGCGTTCAAGAGTGTGAAAAAATTGGAGTTGATCCTTCGCAAATGCTGGGATTACGCACTTTAGAACTTGCAAGATACATCGTAGGTAAGACACCAACCGCTGTCGCTATCCGATCGTGGATCCATGAGTTGGGGAGATAGTCCAACATTTGTTGACTTCCCGGAGATATGAGCAACGACGCCCGAGTCTTCCATGGAAGTTTTCCTTTAACCTCTTCAGGTGCGTTGCTTTTTTTCTTGTTACCATCCCATCAGGATGAGATATTCAGATGACGAGTCTGAAGAAGCTCCCCGTGAAGTAATTTCACGAGAGTGTTATGACGACGCCACTTTTCCTACCATTCATGCAACTCTGAACTGCACCTATCAACCCATGTCCGAACGTCAAACTGACTTTTATGTTGGTATCCACGTAGAATGAGCGAACATCACTCGTCGGACTCGGATGACGAACTTTTGGAAAACGTAGATGGTGATGTGTTGTTAGGGCTACCGGATGGCGTCGTCACTGAGGCAGTTGATCTCACAAATCCTACCATCTCCAGGCTGGGCGGGGCCCCTGTGAGTATCAGTTAACTACATTCTTTGGCCGTCTGTGCCCCTGCGCTCACGTGGATTCACAGGCGTTCCTCCCATTGACCATGAACCCATCCCATGATATGTCCCACTGTTCTAAGTGTTCAAACCCCATGGAGTTGCTGGTGCAGCTATGGTCACCCTTTGAACATAGTCCGATGGACCGCGTGCTGTACATCTGGGGCTGTGCTCGATCTCTTTGTCAGAAGAAGGATGGTAGGTAAGTGATGTTCATAAGGCTAGCAGCCCCTGATCTCATGGTGCTACAGTATTCGAGCATTTCGATCTTTGCGACGAAACAAAGAATACGCATTGGAATTGAAGATACAACAAGCCACTGCCATTAAAAGTCTTCGTATCTCTGAGGAGCTCGCTAAAAATCAGAAATCCCTCTCCGCCAACCCGTTCTCGGTGCGTCTGTACCCTCTATATAAATTTCATCCTCGAAAGACTGATATTTTATTCAGCGATCAGCGATACCGCCTGTGACCGGAGGATCGCAGCCTTTTGGTCCTGGGAACATTTTTCAGTCCTCTGCTGTTCCGACCGCTCTGACGGGCCAAACAAAAGGGGATATCGAGAGCGCTTTATTCCCCATAAGGTCAACCACCCCTGCCCTCCCGGAATTTGATGACATGGGCGACCTAGTCACTACCCTGGCGTCAACCAAGCTCTTTAACAAGAGAAACTCCTTGTCCTGGCCAACCTCTCCTGCTTATACGCCCATATATATATCAACATCCAGCGAATATATCGTACCTGAACCTAAACCCCACACTGAGCCGAGCGCCACCCCCCCGGAAAGTGCTGCGGACAACTGGACCCCCGAGGCATACGAAAGCACCGCCGGCGACGTCATCTTCCAGAGGTTCGCACGCCGAGTAAGTAACGAGGCGCAGCAATGCGTTCGGTACGTCTCGATACAGCAGCCCTTCAACCTGAGCCATCTGACATCCGACTCTAACACAGGTACGAACTATCTGGAGTTCCGTTACCTTTTCAAGCGGACAGCGTTTATGAGCGGTTATTCCCGGGCATCGAAAAGGATTCAACAGCCATGTCTCCCGGCACTGCGACCGGACCTGCTAGCGAGCGTAGATACGACCCACAATCCATTCCTGCTTGTCCATTCTGCGGATGCCCACGAGTCTTTGAATGCCAGCTCATGCCGAATATACTCAATGTATTAAAGTCATGCCATACATCGGCCGGCACTAAGGAAAGAGTGCAGCCTTCACGAGCAGGTCGAGCCATGCATGAAGATGTCATGCCCGGGATGGAATGGGGAACGTGTATGGTCTTCTCATGCCGAGACGACTGCCGGATTGAAGACCACCATAATCGCAAAGAGGTGGATGAATGCTGGAGAGAGGAGGTTGTGCTGGTGCAATGGGAATAGATGAATACGACGTTAACTTGGTTCCCACACGATCGCAAATCAGATAACTATATGATTTAAAGGATAAAAATACAATGTACGACTAGATGATACAACTGAAAGGGATGAGATACCACGGATTTATTGGGCGCGTCATGCCCAGGGTCCAGCTGAGCACCGGTTCGCTGCCCCGCGCCACCTCACCGAGCTCAGATAGTCCCGCATCTGCAGTTGACTGACCGTGACGCACACAGGGTCCGCTTCTACAACTTCCGCCGAGACTACTGCATTGTCTTTCCATTCAGTGAATATGGCTCGACAGGTGATTCGTATGGATCGGGTGTTCATGGATCGGAAGAGCTCCTGTGGGATACCAATTTTGTACCCTATCCGCATCGCTTCGCTAGACCGGTCGTCCAGCCTAGCGAAAGAGACCAGCGACCTGTCCTTGGTCCTCGTCAGGTGCTGTGCCGTGGGCGCGGTGATAGGGGTAGATGCATAATCGACGTAGGCTGGGCGCCATAGATTTTCGCGAGAGAATCGACCTTGCCGGCCGTGTGTTCTGATCTCGAGTTCAACGTGGGAGAACTGGAGATAGGCCCCAGAGTCATGTGTCCAGTGATCGGACGCGATATAAAGACTGCCGGACATCCAAAGATGATCTCTGCGTGTGACGTAGCTGTCAGCAGCCGCCTAGGTGGTAGTTGCGAAGCTGGTTGCTTACTGTGACCTCACATCCCAAAACTCGTAATGATCCCTCGACGGGTTGATAATCAGTGCCGGAGCCTCAGAGTTGAACTGATTATCTATTTCTTCGTCGCCCGTTGCCGAAGATGATTGGGCGGATACGTCACTGAGTGTTGGCGACCATGAGCGCATGTCGTCTCCGCCGAGATGGCTCTGGTCGTTTGATCTACAGAACGACCGAACGGAATGAATATTGAGGAGGGTCGGTCTCTCTAGCGCGAGCATTTTAGATGACGGAGAGGAGCGTGTGCAAATATCAGATGAAAGCTATGATCAACAAGAGCGGCGAGGCAGAAAATAAGAGGACGCTGTGACAATCTCCGACCCGGTGGTTGGCCATATATGTAGCAATGGGGTGGAAGGGGTCTGAGCCAAAATGAGGATAAAGAGGTCTGCATGGCGAGCCTTTGTGGTCGAACGGGTCCTTTTGTGCACTGAGCTGTGTGAAAAACTAACGGTTCTTTTGTTGCCTTTGTTTGGGTCGAGAAGCACAGTGTCGCTGGCTACGACTCTCTTCGCGTTCGTTTAATATGCTTCAAAAGCTATATGTATAGCTTCTAGCCTTTCTAAATCGTCCAATTCAGTGTTTCACAGCGCCCTAACAATGTGTGCACTTCTCAGTGAGCACCTGGCCCAGAGTGCAGTTTCCTCATCCCGAAGATATAAGAAGCTCTTCGAATTCATTTCACTTTGAGAGAATGATTATCACTGCGAACGTCCTGTGATTGTTGCTTTCACATTGATACTAGTGGCAACTTTGGAAGGGATGGGCCCTGATTTCCTTCTCACGCCGTCCAAATTCTACATATCCCACCACCTGGTCCAATCCATCCCGTCATGTTGCACACCACCATTCGACTTGGCCGAACCCTCAGCGCCCAAGCAGGTCCCTTCAGAATGCCTTTTCTTGCTACGTAATCTAATGATCTACCTGATTGAATTTCCAGCCACTTGCATTCCATCTGCACAATGGGATTTACGCAGCTCTCGCTCAGAAAAGGTTTCTCTCTGACAAAGCTCGCGCTGTGATTGATTCGGTCAGTACACAGGCTCCAGTCATCTCTCTTAGGGGACAAGTCTCAACGATAGACTTCGAATAGGCGGTTCGAAGGCACCCTGTCGTCCTCTTCATGAAAGGCACTCCAGAGATGCCACAGTGTGGATTCTCTCGGGCCGTAATTCAAATCCTAGACCTCCACGATGTCTCTCCATCGAAGATGCAGACGTATAACGTCCTGGCTGACCCTGAACTGCGAACCGGCATAAAAGAATATTCGTAAGCGCTACAGAGGCATCAAGACGACGTTAAGTGTTCAAAGAGCATTTGATAGGGATTGGCCAACCATACCTCAGCTATACGTCAACGGTGAATTCGTTGGTGGGTGTGATATCGTAATGAGTAGTGAGCCCTGAATGTCAACGATCCTCGTCTTACGAGCTTGCGTCACTGACTTTGGACAACAGTGCACCAAAACGGAGAGCTGGCAACCGTACTGGACAAGGTAGATAGGCCAACATCATCTCCAGCTTAACCTATATACATAATCTACACCTTCTATTCTTGTGTATCAACCCACATGATATGTCCTTGGCGGGGAGCAAGTTCGGGGCCAACAAGTTCATGCCTTCCCATTGTACTCTATTGTGCCATCCTCGCCACGTTGCACCCCTCTAGACACATGTTCACCTTTTGCTTGCATAAAGTCCTCTACGTTCTTCAGTTGCCCTCCCCCAGTTCCATCCGTCTCTTTGAACCACCCGATATGATCAGCGATAAGATGCCTATCCAAATCGTTAGGGATACTCAGGACGACCACTCAATTAGTTGCCAAATGAGATATCGGACCTGCTTTTGCATTTGGGGCATTGAATGATAACTACCCCTCGCTCATAAGCGTGTTGGGTGAATTCATATTTTCCTCTGTGCCCACAGCCGTTGGCGTTGCAAGTGCATATCAGTGCCTTGCGTGGTTCATCGGAAGACGGCCCCGTGGATCGTCGATAAACCGAAGTGCTGAAGCTAGGAAATTTTGGTCGGGCCCCGCGAGCGAAAGGCAGGTTCGCGGCGGCCAAAGCGTAATGTGAAGTGGGATAAGCGGGTGATTTGGTTGCCAGAGAAAGGAGGCGAGGATTCCTAAAAAGTCGACCGACAGAAGCCATTTTTTAAAGAGTGTGGTGGTGAAGGGGGGTGTCAACGCGTGTTCATGCTTGGGCAATGTTCGCGTTCGGGGGCGCGTCGCACTTTGAACCGAGACTCACATCACCACCGTACTCTTCACCATGGCAGAGGCGCGCAAATCGGCGTTAGCGAACCTCGGTGCCAGTCGTGCCGGAGAGAAACGCACCAAGCAATATCAGGTGCGCGTGTTAGTTCTAATATCAGAACTTGGCATGACCAACGCAGTACATGTCTCATGAGCAGAAGGCGGTTGCAACCAAGGACGATCGCATTTACGACGAGGTTGATGAAGGCGTATATCAGAAGATTGTCAAGAATAGGTTGTTACGCGATGACTTTGTGGAGGACGATAACAATATGGGCTACGCAGATAACGGGGAGGAGAATTGGGATGAACAGGAGATGGGCGAAGACGAAGACGACAGTGAGGAAGACAAGAGGCGAGGTACGCATAATTCCTTGCACTCCTTCCGATTTGTGGAGTCGATGGAAGGCTGCGAACAGCTCGACGCAAAGCCAAGTCGGCCGACACAGGGGCTGAACGAACGAAGGCCAGAGTCAAGGGGCAAGCTGCAGCTGCCGCCAAGGGCAAGGCCTCATCGACCTCCATCGATGCCTATCGAAAACCTATTGCCCTCGAAAAGGAGGACGACTTTATGAACTCGATCATGAACAGTCTCGACACCATGCCACTCACACAGGAGTCTCCAGATCGGTCGTTCCAACGACCCCTTATTCGAAAGCGCAAGCCAAGTCTGCCACGCGACGAAGATGATGCCTTGGGTGATACGGAGAACATTGACCTGCTTACCCATCGGAAAGGGAACAGATATGGCGATTTCCCATCTTCGGATTTGCCAGACGACGGTTTCGAAACGCCCCTCCGATCCAACAAGAAGGTGAAGATCGAGCCCAATGACATGGATCCTGGAAGTTCGTCTGATAGCGGTGGCATGGATATTAGCCTTGATGAGGAAGACTACGATAGCACGTTCGACGACTTTGATTTCACAAACCTGCAATTCGACGACTCGGTAAAGCCCAAAGTCGAGGAGGAAGGGAAACCATTCACTCTTCACTCTGCGCAACCCCATAAAGTCCTCGCTGATCGTGCGGAGGGCAAGTATACACCGCCGCAAATTGGGAACGACCATCATAACGACGTAAAAATCCTCGACACAACCCTACCCTCATGGCTGGCTATCGAGGACGCCATGGGAGAAAACACTCAGCAGTCGGCAGAGTTTGACGCCCTTGGCCCGCTCAACGCTTCCAACACATCGTTGAATACTGGAAACCTCGAGGATACTCTTGAAACAGATGGGAGCCTGCGCTTCTATTGGTTGGACTACCTAGAATTGGAGGGAAGACTATACTTGGTCGGGAAGGTTCTGGACGGGGCGTCCGCGACTACGGGACAGAGGAAATGGATATCGTGCTGTCTTACAGTCAACAACCTGGAGCGTAATCTTTTCGTTAAACCAAGGCGTTTCAAGCTGGGTGCGTCTTTTGAAGAATTTATGCGTCTTTCTCACAAGCCTAATGTATTTTGGGGGCGCAATATAGACGGACAACAGAGAGAAACGGATGAGGCACCACAGCAGGATGAAGTCTACGCCGACTTTGATAACTGGCGTCGGCAGTGTAAAGTCAAATCTTGGATGTGCAAGTGGGTGAAAAGATCGTATGTGTTCGACGACGTGGACGAGGGAGAGGACCCTTCCCAGTCATATCTCAAGGTCATATACGGATTCTCAGGTAAATTTTGCTCATACTATCCTAACCAATATTTACTTACTAACTATCACGCAGAGCCTCAAATTCCTATCGACGCTCAAAGCCCGACCATTGAAAAAATTTACGGAACAGGAACTAGCGCTTTCGAGCTCTTCGTAGTGAAACGCAAAATCATGGGCCCTTGCTGGCTACATATTACGGCGCCAATCGCTCGCAACAAAGGGGTAAGGATTACCGACACCCAGCCGCGCACTCCAGGCTCACAATATATATATATTGTTCCACTTTCCTAAAGGTCTCATGGTGCAAGCTTGAAGTCGAAGTAGATGACCCAAAATGCATAAACCCATATTCAGAAACGGACCCGACTGCTCCTCGAGACCTCCCGCCGATTACCGTCATGTCCCTCTCCATCAGAACCATTGTGAACCATGTCACAAGCCAGAAAGAGATTGTTGTGGCATCCGCTCGATTCTGGGAGGATAGTAAGTCGACCGCTCCAAGCCTAGCTTAATTCCTAAATACTTTCTTGTCCTCAGCCGATCCCGACAACCCAACACCTCCTGAAAAGCTTCCTAGTTCGGTTCATACCGCAGTTCGCGGCTTGGATAAGTTTCCTCCCCAGTTCGAAGAGAGGGCAAAGCATGACGGATCGAAAAAGATCCACACACATAAGCAAGAGAAAATGCTGCTTTCAAGCTTTCTCGGTTAGCTGCTAAATATGTCCCCTCTAACGCCATTAGCTAATGCTCCCGCTCACTTTCACAGCTATTATCCGGAGGGTAGACCCCGACGTGATCGTCAGCCATGAGTTTCTTGGAGTTTCTCTTGATATTCTACTTCAGCGCTTGAAAAGCCTGAAAGTAGACTCTTGGTCCTGCATTGGACGGTTTCGACGCACGAAATGGCCTTCCATCGCCAAACAAGGCTTCAACATCAGGTTCCTCCAAGGTCGCCTTCTTTGTGACCTTGCTAGTGATGCGGCGAAGGTCTGTGCAACGTTTTGTTTGCCCTCTTCCCCATGATTCACCTGATTCTTCTAAAGAGCGTGATAACCTCGACGACTTGGTCCATGACAGAAATGTGCCAAGCGCACCTCGGCTTTACAAGGCAGGAAATCGACCCAGAGGACACAGCAATGTATTTCGATAGTACCGTCGGCTCACCGGACCGATTGCTATCTTTTACGAGACATTGCGAACTGGACACGTCTCTGCAAATGGCGCTTTGTGCGAAGGTCCAGCTGCTACCCCTCACTCGACAACTCACATGCCTGGCTGGTAACTCTTGGTCAGATTTCGAAACAACCACCCACACGAAATCTTTGCTGACAATTGCTTGCGATATCTACAGGAATAAGACTCTGAATGGGGGAAGGGCCGAGCGCAACGAATACATTCTGCTGCACGAGTTTCACCGCCTAAAATACATCTGTCCAGACAAGGCTTGGGGCAAGAAGATGGCCACGGCGGTTGCCAAAGCCGAAGCGGACGAAACCGAAAATCCTCCAGGTACTGCTCAAACAGTAGCCAGGGGCAAACGCGACAAGTACAAAGGTGGTCTGGTGTTTGAGCCGAAGCGCGGTCTCTGGGATAAGTATATCTTGGTGATGGACTTCAACAGCTTGTATCCGAGCATCATCCAGGAGTACAACATTGACTTCACGACAGTCGTGAAAGCAGAAGAATACGAAGTATGTGTAACTTCTTCTCCGTTACCGTAATCGCTCATCCAAAATACTATAGGACGGCGCGGAGAAAATCCCTGACGTACCTTCCCCGGATGTTGCCCAAGGCGTTCTCCCTCGACTTATCTCGACGCTCGTTAAACGACGGAAACAAGTCAAAGGTCTTATGAAGGACCCCAAGGCTCCTGCGGCCAAACTTATGCAGGCAAGAAGATCCTGATGTGCCTCCCAACACGCAACGCCTAATGTATGATATTTTCTCCAGTGGGATATCAAGCAAAAGGCTCTCAAGCTCACCGCCAACAGTATGTATGGGTGCCTAGGCTTCGAGTATTCTAGATTTTACGCTCGTCCCCTCGCTGCCTTGACGACCTTC
The DNA here is from genome assembly GCA_019632285.1 of Tulasnella sp. 332. NCBI lineage: Eukaryota > Fungi > Basidiomycota > Agaricomycetes > Cantharellales > Tulasnellaceae > Tulasnella > Tulasnella sp. 332. The sequence goes on from WSTV01000091.1 coordinate 14,081, forward strand.
AAGGGACGGGAGATTCTTACACACACAAGAGAATTGGCTGAGAGCCTACAACTCGATGTGAGCCTGGCGTTGTTATTGACGTGGCGTGACTGAACCAGCTCTGTTCAAAGGTTGTGTATGGAGACACGGATTCTGTCTTCGTGAACTCAAATGCTGAGAGCTTCCCGGATGCCTTGAAGATGGCCGGTATCTTCAAGAAGCAAGTCAATGATCGCTACAAACTCCTCGAGATTGACGTGGACGCAGTATTCCAGCGATTGCTCCTCCTCCAAAAGAAGAAGTACGCTGCAGTTAAAATGGAAGGTCCAATGAGCACATCCATTGAGATCAAAGGTCTGGACATGAAGCGTCGAGAGTTTTGCGTCTTGTCAAAAACTGTTTCCAAGTAAGCCATGTATTTGTGCAAAAATGCCGTCAAACCCTGACAACACCACCACCAGGCAGATCTTGGACCACATCTTATCCGGGAAGCCAACAGAGGAAGTTGTTGAGGAGATTCATGACTACCTGCGCGAGGTGGGAAGCATGGTCAGAGAAGGAAAGGTTACCTTAGAGGACTTGACGATCTACAAAGTGCGCGCCCGGCCAGGAAATAATTCGAGTCGGGCCTGACCAGTTACTTGCAGAGACTTGGCCGGAACCCGGATGATTATGACCAGAAGAACATGCCGCATATACAAGTAGCGCTTCGTATGAAAGCCAGAGGCGGTACAGCCAAAGCCGGGGACGTGATCCCCTACGTATTCTGCCTGGGAACGGACGGCGTCTCATCAAAGACCGCTCAAGCCGACAAAGCTAAACACCCAGATGAAGTTCGTCGAGGTGGAGATGACACGAAAATCGGTCAGTCATGCACCCATTGGTTCATATAGAGCTTTGCTTGATTCGTTGACGCCGCAGACTATGAGTATTACTTGAGCCAACAAATTCTTCCGCCCCTCGAAAGATTATGCGATCCTATCGAAGGCACTGACCGTGGCAGACTCGCTGAATGTCTAGGTATGTCAACTCACTAGGGGGTCGGAATTTTCCGGAAGCTAATTCCCGGTACTATAGGGATGGACCCAGCGAAATACGTCAATTCTATCGCGCTCCCACTCGAAGATCAGTTCAGCAGTTTAGAATCTTTAATCCCTGACAAAGAACGCTTCCGAGATACAGATCTCCTGATTGTCAAGTGCGGAGGATGCCGAGGATCCTTCAACTTTTGCCCAGTTGGATCTGCAGAGGTACTCCAATAATATCTAACTAATTCACGGTGGCCCCTGACACGCTTCTTAGATGCCTGTGCTATTAGCATCTAGGATGGCATGTCCATCATGCCATGTTTCTCTAACAGAAGGACGCGTCCTAGCCCATCTGGACGTACAGGTCCGCCAGCACATAAGCAAGTACTACGAGTGTTGGGTAGTCTGCAATGAACAGACCTGCCAGTCACGAACCCGGAGCTCCAGTGTCTATGGCAGGAGATGTATGCAGGGAGATTGCTCAGGCCACATATCACCCGAGGTATAGCCGGCATCAATTTCCTGCTTGCGCCGCTGAAACAATCATCTTTCCCTAGTATACGGGTCTCCACCTGTACAACCAGCTGTTGTATTACCGATCCATCTTTGATGCCGAAAAGGCCAAAGTTCAAGCAAAAGGCACCTCCCGAGAAGGTCAGTGGTGACGGCATCAACTACATTTGCGTTGTCACTGAGATTTTTTTGGAACAGATGAACTGAAGGTCATAGTTAGCCAGCATGAGCCGTTCTTGCGGACCATGGTTCAAGCGGTCGAACGTTATCTGAGCGACTGTGGGCGGCGATGGGTTGGATTTGACGGCTTGTTTTCTTTTATGATGGGGTCGTAATGAGATTGCCTCAGTGTCTTGGTTCATCTCTCGGTTTTTAGCTGTAATAAGAGCAAGCTGAGTGATTTGTCGCACTAACGGCTGTAACATTCTTTGAAATAAATTAGCGGATGTCGGGCGGATGAAAAAGGCAGAGAGTTTGGTTTTCCAATCAAGCTAATGTCATGTCTATAAGTTAGGTAATAAATACAACTAAAACTGATGAAAGATCACCCGTGTACACAATGCTAATTCAGCTGCTGCCTTTCGCCTTTCGAGATAGCATGCGTATCTCTCCGATTTCACTAGTGCACTGCGCACGTAGAAAAGCCGGCCGCTTTGCCCTATGGGTCAGACATTTTGGTTCCACATACGTTGATGAGCGGACCCCTGGAGGGCCTGAAACCATCGCAGAGCGATCTTTCCATAGCGAGCCTCCTGACGTCTTCTTCAGCACCTCCAGAATGTCTAATTTCTGGCCCGGAGGGATAGGGACTGGCTGGGATGGTGTGATGCATGGCATATCCACTTCTTTGCGCAGGACCTTGTCCACATCCACCGCGGAAAAGAACGCGACTGACTGCGGAAGATCGTCCATCCCGAGTCTTAGCGCAAAGAGGGACCGCGTCCAGAGATTTGCGATCTGTAATGCCAATGCGCAGCGGTATTGATCTTCTTCGCGCACGAGATAACGGAGTTCGTCGTGAACCGAGATCAGATATCGAGCCTCGATTGAGTATTTGGACAACAGGTGCTCCATCGCGACGATTAGGAGATGTAGATAATCGACCCCGCTTGACTGAACGACCCAGTTGATGCGGGATGGCATGAAGTCGGAACCGTATCCTTCCTTCAAGTGTTCGCGTATCAGCGCATGTGTGACACCACAGTCTAGAGCGGGTGTTGTGGGCCGCTCCGATAACGCGATCTCCTCTAGTTTATTGAAGACAAAGCTCTCTGTGCCCCCGTACCAAAACTTCCGACCAAACATATCCTTGCGATACGTGTTCTTGCCTTTCGTTGACGCGTAGAGATCTTCAGCTAACTTTTTAGCAGCTTCTGGAGACATGTTTGGATTGGATTGTCGCAAAAGCAGAGCGGCGTGGCGCATTCCAGCCCCGTAGATTCGCGAATAGTTGAAAACCTTAGCTTCGTCTCGATTGATGCCGAGAATAGATGCAGTTTTGGAGTGTAGATCGGTCCCGTGTTTCTTTTGACCCTCCAGCGTCATCCATCCAATGGCAGTCGCTCCATGGACGCCAAACTGGGCATCTCCCATGACGCTGGATATCCAGAGCTCCTCCGAATCGACGTCAGCGCCAACGATGGCATAACCAGGAGGAGCACGAACCATCGCCTTAAGTTCAGAACCGACTCGGTTTGACTTCGCGTTTGACGCCGTGAGCCATGTCTTCTCTATAGCGCGACGCGTGACGGTGCCCATTGCGATGACCTGTGGGAGTATCATGCCCCACTTCCCTTCAGTCTGGCCTGCTGTTGTACTCCTGGAGAATCCCATGTCAACACCGTTCTCCCCATCCCAAACCACCATCTGACTCATAACCCGATCCCGTGCGCTGATCCAGTAGCTGCATTGTGCGTTCATGCTCAAGGCTTCCTTTGCTACACTACCCGGGCTCGCGAGTGTCCCATTCTCTGCATATTTCACAAACGCTTTAGCCAATGGTGACCCCACGTTCGCATTGTCGCCGTCTTTGTGGGGTAGTTTGTAGAAGGTAAAGCCGGCGCTGCAGTCTCGCCGGAGGGACTCGTCGGCCTCTTCGCCGAAGACCAGTGGCGTGAGATGAGTGGTGAAGGTCGCCTGACCGGATTTTGTCACGCGGAAAGTCCATCCAAACTCGCGAGAATGAAAGAGCGGCCAGCCTAGCCAGCGAAGATGTAGGAGCAGGGGTGCAGCGCGGCTTCTACCGGTGAGGTCGAGAGCCCCAAGAGGTTTCCCTTTCTTGGGAGCCGCGAGCTCCCAGTACCACTTCGGCCAGATAGTGGGGACGGGCATCGTATTAGCAGCCGGCGAGAGGGAAGGGTGAACTGTTTCCACTGCGTGGCCGAAGGGTGATATCTCATGCTTCACTTCGTTCCAATCGAGTTGGGAAAGCCATGGGTCGGTCGGTACGTTGCCCATCTGCCGGGCGACTCCCGCTATGGAGACAATCTGTTCACGGATAGAGTCGCCTGATTCTCCTTGACAAAGCCTCAACAGTAAGTCGGCGTGTTCTTCGCGGCCTGCTGTAAGATGTTCGCTCCGCACTCCCTTGAGGCCGACCGTCTTGCCCAGCAGCTTTCGAACAGCCTTGGGCCCCAATGGATACAGTGCGCCGTCCTCTGACGAGACGACGGGTCTCTCGGGTATTTTGGAGGACTGTTCCAAGCTCGCGTGATACACCCACCCATGTTCAGCGGACCAAACAAGGGGGTATGACTTCCAGGACAGGCGAAGGAGTAGAGGAAGAATGGTTTCAGAGCTCACAGAGTTGAGTCTCTCCCCTGTCCGCAGAAGGTTTCGGTACCACCGCGGTGCGGTCTCTTGTGGTTTGCCCAACGCGGACGTTGCAGAGTGTCCGCGTCTGCGTTTCTCTGGCATGGGTGGATGGGCGACACCCCGTGATGCCTTTGCAACCTTCGGAGACCAGTCAAGCTGTTTTAGCCATACATCTTTGCTCCAAACGTCAGGCCTGTCCATGAGTGCCCTCGCTTCCTCTGCCAAGACCACCAGCTTCCGCCGTAACCCATCTTCCAGCTCCCGATACTTAGCTTCCGCATTCCGCAGATACTCTTCCCAGGTCTGGTTGACTCCCAAAAAACTATTGCCCATCGTCATAACGCCAGCCCAAGACACCGGGCTAGGACAAGTCTCTCGGAATAGCGGGAGAACTCGGCAGTATACCGCGTGAGTTGATGTGACATCAATCGCGCAGTAGGACAGACATTCGTCTAGTTTATCCCGGATCATCTCTGGTGTGGACGTCATGAAGGTGTTCCGTACTGACTTGTCCATCTCCAGACCACAATGAAGCTTTGCAACCTCGGCGAGTGAGTTCATGGAGGTGATATCCTCCCATCGCTTTCCGTTCGCTTCTCCATCATCTTCAGCCTGTGGCAGAGTCAACTGTGACAGGCCTTCTTCTAGGTCTCGCCTGTGGATCTGTAGCTCTTTCTTCATATCTCCGTCCACAGCGCCCTCGTCCTCGACTTGAGCTTCCTTCATCAAGTCCGCGACGGTCTCCGCACATTCCTGCTGCTGCTTCTGCTTCTCCTTTTTCTCCTTACGATGCCTCATCCATGATGGACGTTGATGCGACGAGATGCCTTTCGTTGCGATATGCAGAGCCATTGTATCAATCCATCGGTTCGAGGATCGCTTGAGCGAATACTCTTCTCTGACACGGGCGCGGTCGTAGGATACGTTGTGACCAACTATGATTCGAGGAATAGATGGATCCCCAAGGGGGATAAGATGAGCGGGGACCGGGGATTCTCCGAGGAGCCAAGGGGAGATCCAAGAGTACCAGTTGGTTGGCGAGACGGCGCATGCCATTATGGCGTATTGGTGGTGTGCGGGGAGTGTCTCGACATCGAAGCAGAGCATCTGTTCGTGAGAGAGGCTTTCAACAGGCTCGTACGTCCCGTCACTATAGTATTTAGTCCATCCGGGCTGATGGACCCACGAGATAGGAGGTGGCGGGATTGGCATTGGGCCTGAAGCGGCAAAATTCTCAGCCAACGATAAGTGCGGTTCGCAGCTCTCCTGGCCGATGTGATGGAAATGCTCGTGCAGGGTTTCCGCTTGGAGAGGAGGTAGGGTGAAAGACACCTCTGGCAGTACAGCGGCTTGAGAGGTGTCGAGATTATGCTGGCTTAGATGTTCGCGTGCGATTTGTACGGCCGATGGATCAGCAGGGGGGAATGTGGCCTTGGGAAAGAGCTGACGATGTATCCCCGGAGAGAGTAGCTGTACCCCTACTTCATTCCTACGCACTGCGATAAAGTGGAGGGGATGAGCACGATGACCTGTGCTATTAACTGCCATGCTTACCAGGGGGCATGACAACGTTTTCAATACTGTCCTTTACCATGATAGGCTTGTCATCGTGGCGAGTAGTCGCTCTGAGCTTGGGGTGGTGCGCCCTCGAGAACTCGATCGTGCGTTGGGGAAACTGCTTTGCTAGCAGCATTCGCTGAGTCGAACAAGCAGCAGTTGTAGTGATAGAACATGATAAGTTCGGAGATCGAGGTGTTTGGCGTAGTGCGCATATCATGGGCTTCAAATCCAAAAATGAGAGGCGGTGGTTGACAGGCGCTTTCTCGGTTTTCAACATTGAGTAGACAATTGCAAGACCCTTTGAAACGCACCCCACCTATACTAGCTTTCCTTTCCTTGTGCTCGCCTCTGCCGCTCTCTCTCCTTCTTTGACTACTATTTCTCTTGCATCACGCGTGATCTGAAGTTATACCCGGGTAGATGACTACCATCTCAACTCAGCTCCGTTCGTACAAGGAGCTCTCAAAGGAGGATCAAACTCGCCTCTTCTTCTCACTGCCACCAGAGGCTAAGGCTGGGGATGTCGGCGCCGGAATGGGAGGAGAGAAGATGGACATCAATGCAGTGGTCACCCTGCAACAGCAAGAGGACTCGTATGTCAGTGAGATATCGTTGGCTCGTTTGAATACAGACTGATCATTCCTATCGAGCAGGCCGGCAAGCTCTATCTCTTTCCGCCATTTCTATGTTTTACCTCTCTAGATCGCAAGTCTGTCCGCTTTACCATACCCCTTTCAACAATCCGCAGAGTCGAAAGACTCAACTCTCGGACAGGCGTTTTTGCCCTCAGTCTTGTGTTGTGGCATGGCCTCAAGCTCGTAAGACTTCTGGACCCTGCTCTCAATGCGCCGCTCTAACAATATGGTACAGGTAGTCCAATTGACCTCCTTGAGATCGACCAACGATCTGTTCTGCGATCGCCTCCGACTAGGCCTGAAGACACAACTCCAACTTGGGCAAATGAAGTTGACCAAATCGTTCGCTGGGACCCTGTACTCAGAGACTCTGCTTCAATCAGATTCTGCGGCGGTAATGGAGAGCGATGGTGCGGATCAGGAAGCTCATAGTAATGGAGACCTCGCGGTCAAACCATACGGTGAGGACGCGATCGACGCTGGGGACTATGCCAAAGGACTGGGTTCTGAATTCAAATTTCCGGGCGACGCCAAAAAGTGAGTATATATTAACATCTTCTCGACAACAGCAATCATTATGAATGCTCTGCTGAGTTGCATTGAAGGCTACGGGAAGTGTCCAAGATTAAGCTTTGGAACTCTTACCTTAGAGGTTGTTTTTGTCTAACTCGATGGCGATTGACGCAAATGGCTAACTCGAGATGGTCGATTCAGGGCACGGACGACACCTTACTCTGCTAAGATATCCCCAATGCACTCGCCTCATTCAAGTTGGTCTTCCAAACAAGCTACGCGGCGAGATGTGGGAGACACTTTCCGGTTCATTATACCTTCGATTCTCCAACCCGAATGTCTACCAATCGCTTTTGCAGGAGCATAAAGGGCAGACAACGATGAGCACGGAGGAGATCGAAAAGGATCTTACTCGTAGTCTCCCTGAATACGCTGCTTTCCAGTCCGATCGTGGAATAGATGCACTGAGACGAGTGCTCACAGCATACAGCTGGAAGAACCCTGAACTGGGATATTGCCAGGTATGCCCTCTGATTCGTGAAGCTTGAGCATCGCGTTAAGTTCTCAGCAATGTAGGCAATGAATATATTGACTGCCGCACTACTGATGTGGGTTGCCTACTCATGCTCATGGATACTTTTTCATTTGGCTAATGACGTGCCTCAGTTATATGTCGGAGGAGCAAGCGTTTTGGTTGCTGGAGGTCTTATGTGATCGACTACTGCCTGGTTATTATAGGTAAATGATGTATCCATTGGCTGGGCTGGGAGCAGGCTTACTGACATATACTTTGAAGCTCGTCAATGCACGGGACGCTGCTAGACCAACGTGTGTTTGAGTCTCTGGTCCATCGGTGTCTGCCCATGGTTCACCAACACTTTCAAAGCGTTGACGTGCAGTTATCTGTCGCGTCTCTGCCCTGGTTCCTCAGTCTGTGGGTATGGCATTCTTTGAACGGTGTAGACACATAGCTGAAAGCCTAGAAAAGATTTATCAACAGTATGCCGCTGATCTTTGCCTTCCGAATCATGGATTGCTTCTTTTGCATGGGGCCGAAGGTCCTATTCCAAGTCGGGTAAGCAACGTATCACGTCATTTGAGAGGATGCACAACTAATATCATTCCTATTCACAGGCTTGGTAAGCGATGGCTATAGGATCTCTGTTCAAATTTAATGACAATACTGCAGCAATCCTCAAAATCAATGGTGGCGATCTGCTGCAAGTGCAAGACGACGGAGCCTTCATTAAGTACTTACCCCGAGGTCTGTGCGTGGACGAGTCTGCGGCCCTGATCTCGTTATTTTCATCACAGCTTGATGCGCGAGTATTTCGCCTCGTTGGATCAGTCGGCGCATCCTACTTCATCAGATCCGCGGATTCGTAGTATCACCAACTTTCAGGAGCTCCTACTTGTTGCCTTCCGAGAGTTTGCCATCATCACAGACGAAGTCATCACAAACGAGAGAAAAAACCTTCGTACGGAGGTCATCGTCACTCTTGAATCCTTCTCTAAGAGGGGCGCCGTTAGAAATCTGAAGCAACCAGGACGATTTTCCAAGGATCAGCTCGGTGCGATCTACGACATGCTGTTCAAGGCGATCTGGGAAGCCCCTCCTTCTGGTTCGGCTGCAACAACTACATTAGATCCAAGTGGCAGACCAGAAACTCGGATAGGGATGACTACTTTTCGTACGTTCCTGTCATATATCGCCTCATGGGCGTGTGATGAGATTGTGGTCTCCAATGGTCTACAAGTGAGGGTGCAAAACAGAAAATTTATATTCTTGTGCTAACATTCACTCTGGTTGGAAGCAACGTGTACAAAGGAATGCAGCGGAACAGTACGTTCACCTTATAACCAAGACTATGCTCCAGTGGGGCTGACGATGCAAATACACTTCCCAATAGTGAAATCATACACAGATTGTTCTACTTTTGGGACCGCGATCAAAAAGGGTCGCTAACTTTCCAAGTACGTGTACAAAGGAACTTGTCATAGTATCAGATTGATCATACACCACTATGTAGGACCTAGTGATCGGTTTGGACGGGGTCATGTTCAATGATCTCATGTCAAACATAGAGTGGTTATTTGATTTGCATGACAAAGACCGGGACGGCTATCTGACCAAGGACGAGGTTCTGCAGCTCTCAGAGTCACTCTTGGTACGAACATACATGTAAAAGTATTGAGTTCATGCCCCTGATAGCCTACGAGTTTGCAGTTTATTTTCCGCTCTGAGCGTGGTGACGCATATCTAGCGGCTGTCAGCCGCTTCATGACAAATGCATTCGAGTATGGTGACTCTCAAAGCGAGGACCAGAAGAAGGGCGCCGAAACCGGAGATGACTTTTTACCAGGATCGAGCGGTGTTCCCGCAGACCATAGCAATCTGCCCTACTTAAATCTTCCAACGTGGGTTCAAGGTTACTTCTTTCTTGAACGATAAACTTATAGAATTACTGGCTGGAAGCTTTCGGATGGTTGTCCTCACGGATGAGCTTCTCGAGGCGTTTTTCGACACCGATCTATCATCCACCTTCCGGTTGGACCGGGAGGCGGCTGTACCAGTCGTTGAAAATCCTTCGGGATTACTTGGAGGCCTCATGTCTACAATAATGACGAATGACAACAAAAAGCTGTTCAATAGGCTTGCGGACGAGATCGGAAAGAGCATTGGAAAACATCACGTGAAATATCTACAGTTGTGTCTTTTCGTTTATCGTCCTGACTACGTTCTGGTCAACTTAGGTCGAGAGTCGGCCGTCGATTGGGAAAGTTGGCCGCGACCTATCGATCTCAGATACAAAACAGTCGCTCGGTCAACGAAGCAACTCGGCCACCTCCCTCCCCTCGCAATCCTCTATTGGGGCTCCACCAAATGAAATGAAACCAGTGGCTCCATCGGTCTCTTCGCAGTCTGAATCATATACCCCGACAGACGGATCGTTATCGTCGTCGAACTTGATACCCATCCCCATGATGCCAGAACGGAAGGCGTTTGCCATAGATCGTCCAAATGAGGTAGAAGAAGGGGACATGTATGCGATCGGTGCAGATGACGATGACGAGATGATGAACGAAGTGGACGCATTCCTCGAGGCGCATGACAGCAAGGGCCTGTCAGAGGCGGAAAACGCAGAAGCCAAAGGTGCGCTTCAGTCACCGCTGAGGGCTCCTTCGATCTGACCCAAACACTGCACTCCGGTAGGCTTAATGACCGCTTTACCGTTAAAGTGATCAGAAGTGAAATATGGTTCGGGCTAGTGTTCGGGCCTGGCAGGCTATGGCCATACGCTGGAAATGCAAATAGATGTATGTGAATCATGGCGTATTTGCAGACCCTCACATACATAAGCTTCTCGACATAACTATGCATCCCTAGTGCATGTTTCAAGCATGACCATCGGCGATGTCAATACATCTGGCTACGAAAATGCTTGAGTGATAGAGAACGTCTTGATTGACCTTATTTTCAAGGACCCCCAGTTCCCAACGGAGGCTACAGTAGGATATACCGCCCGAGTTTTTGCTCGGTCCAAAGACGTCGTCACGACATAGGTGCTAGCGAGGTATCTGAACGAGTTGGGAGAGATAGCAATTCGGTAGGGAGATGTGTCCATATTTATTTGGAGACTCAATAGAGTTTTGGTGAGACCCTATTCAGTCAAGAATCCAACACTCATTCGAAACTCATCCATCTCCCTTATACTTCCGTCTATCAATTCTGTGACAGAATCTCATGCTATTCGACTTTACCTTTCGTGTCCCCCTACCCTTCCGCAATCCTTTCTCCACCGATCCGTCGCGCCAGGCCTTGCCGTCACCATCGACAGGCACCTCGCGGCCGCGACCAATTCGCCCATCAGTTGAATTCTTGAATGGCGCACAGAGCTCCTCACAAGATATTCGACCCTCTCAGAAACGTCAACGAGGTTGGGCGGTGGCTGAGCCCTCAGGCGCCCCAATCTTCCAAACAAACGCTCTAGCGGAAGGGTGTCTGGGTAGCGGTTTGAATGGCCACCCCACTGTCTTGAATCGAGACACGTGCTACGAAGACGACCTAAGTGAGCCATCCCAATGCCTCTTCAATGCGTTGTATTTTCCGAGGAAGGCGGCGGTAGATGCCGAAGCAAGGGTCCCGCCATGAAAGACGCGCGCTGCAACCATGAGGCATGGGGCTTTGAGTTTTACATCACATCACCCCATACGCTGGATTACTTTATCCACTTTTAAAATCTTGCGATCTGCGCATCTAATGCGAAACACTCACAAAGCCTTTGCCACTTCCTCTTATGCATCTTCTAGACTCTGAATTCCCACCCCTCAAACGTCGCAGGACGACGTTGGCCGACAACTTGTTGACCTCGGCACTAAACATTGCACTGGTGTCCACTGCCTTTGGCATGACTGCGTATCGAATGTAGGACCCAATCACATAGAATCACTATGGTTGATGTACTAACCATCTTTCTTTCCGCGTTCAGGTGGAGCAGCCGTCGAGAACCTGAGATCGACAGAGTGGACAAGCCCCCACCCTACGAGGAAGGCAATTGGCAACAGGTCAGTCGCCATAGAATAGCGCGATATAGTCTGCCTTACGACTTATTCATCTGTGTTCTAAATGAAAAGTCTCACCAATCACCCTCCCCCAACGCCTCCGTTGACTCAGGCAAGGATGGTTTCGCCAAGCCAAAGCGAAGACGAGGGCCGAAATCTCAGGCTAGAACCTTGGGTGCCTCCCGCCGGAAACCAGCTTTCGTAGCACCAGCGCCGCGACCATCACCCCATGGAGCTCATCATAAAAGCATCATCGAACCTGAAGCCATGTACGACTTAGGTGTTCCTCGCAGCGAAGTTGATGAGCAAATGGACTCCATGTCCCAGCAACTGCAGAACCTCATCAACGAAGGTCGAAAAGCCTTGGGAAGGGAGATCGTGGTGGACATGGATGTTCAAAATACCGAGGATGAAATGGTGGACGATGGGGACCTGGGATGGAATGATGAAGGGGAGAGTTTGTATGGTCACTTATCCTCGAGCCGGGCCGGTCGTCGACAGTCAGGGACCGCCACTCCGTCAAATCGACGCTCCCGCCATTCATCACCAGCCAGGAAACACAACCGGAGATCATCTCTAGCTTCCACCATCCCGTATTCTAATCACCTACGGCAGGGTGACGCTGATCTCTCACGGTGCCATACTGGACGTTCGATCGCTTCAGACGAGGAATTAGGCGCAAGGGGATCCGAGCCATGTGAGCCTTCAGTCAGCAGTGAGAAACCGGGAGTAGTGCAGGATTTAACAGCGGCAATGGATAGAGTGAGACGTGCTTATGGACTCGGTGTATAATAATTATATCCTTTTCGTTGTGTGGCATGGTTGTATTTGATAGGCTTTGAACGACTTTGTAGGGTTATGAACGTGTGAAGCTCAACTCGACGAAAACCGTTCCACCCCCTTCGGCACGCTTGAGGATCAAGGATGCCTCCGAATGAGCAAACCAACACGTTAGGTGCTGGGAGTAGTAAAGGCGCTTCCAGGCCATCGGCCACGAGCAATATAGGCACGCCTCCAGTTGTCGCTGAGTCTCTTAGTCGACAGCTGGGCAGTATTCGACCACAAGTTATGCCTAGCACAGGCACTCGTGGCATTGGTAACACTGCGGTTCTACCTCCTGGTACGACCAGAACTGGCGTTCCGAGAATGACATTTCAACCATTCAATCCAATGAGGCGTAAACTACCTTCGTAAGTCTCTGCTTGCTACCCCTCCTGCGGATTGTGCGAAGCCCTTCTGGCTCAATATAGCCATGTGAAAGCAGAGAATCGAGTGCCGCTGTAAGTCTGACCTAATCCTGCCAGCTTGATGCGGAGCTCAACGCAAGATATGGATGATAAACAGCCAGACGTGCCCGCCCAAGGGCAAGAGACCCTGCCACGAGGTCGCGGTCGAGGAAGAGGCGAAGGAGGACCCTCAGGACGTGGTAGAGGAAAGGGAGAGGTCGCCATGGTGGCTAGTGGACCTTTCGCCATGGGCCCAGCAGCAAGCGGTAGTTCAACGTCGTTCCGCCGCATGGGCGAGTCATTCACGCCTACCGGACTGGGAGCCAGTCGAATCAGTACCCCACAGTCCAGCGCCTCAGGGGAAGTTAGTAAGAAATATGATCAGGGCTTGGACGACTCTGACGGTGATTCGGAAACATTCGAGGAAGACGGGGGCGAACAGAAAGTCGACATGCGTCATGTTCAGAGGCTGGACTGGAGTGCGCCAGTGGCACTGAAGCAAACTGCGTCCGATAAGCGAGCTATACGTCCAAAGAAGGAGCTAAAAGGTCAGTCGGGCGGATTCGAGAATGGCATTGCTCTGATCCTATGGTTCTCACTAGTCAAAATAGAAGATAGCACGTCTCTAGGACACGATCTTATTACATCTGAGCCGCCCGAATCGGAACCAATGGTGGATGCATCTGAAGCGAGAGAGCTTGCTAATGCCCTTGACTTGAGCGAAAGCGAGGAGGAAGAGGAAGATGAGGAAGATATTATGCGTCATTTTACGCGTCGACATTTGGCTCGTCAAGTATGTGAAGGTCGATTATGGAGAGGCTTTTCCATATGACTGACAGACGCTGATCTTCGTAGACAACGGATACCGAAAAGCTGTATTTCTTTCAGTTCCCTTCTCCGTTCCCTGCATTCGCTCCCTCCCTCGATGTTGTCATTGACGTCAATGCGTCAGGCCAGGATGAATCTATCCATAGCTCTTCGACCGACGCAAAGCAGATCAAGGGGAAGGCCGTCTCTTGGGCTCCAGGAGTCAAGCCGGAAGATGAAGACATCAAATCTAGTCGAAAATTGACTGGAGGAAAAAACAAGTCGTCTTCTGAAATTGATGGCGTCATTGGACAAATGGAGATCTATGAGAATGGCGAGGTTAAGATAAGACTCGGAGAAGGGGCCCTCATGACAGTAGGCAACTTCAAGATAGTCGAGCTTATTGATTTTTCTGAGCAGTTCGTTGAATAGGTCAAGGCAGCCACACCAATATCCTTCTTACAACAGGCTGTTGAGGTTGACATTGCCAGGGGGCGCATGAACGCCCTGGGTCAAATCAGTCGCAAGTTTATTGTGCAGCCAGACATTCAAGCGCTCTTAGACGAATTGAGCGGCGTTACAGTTGATGGACTGAAGACGGAGCCTGGGCTGGAGGGACTGGAGGCGATGGATACTGATTAGCCGACTGCGGGTCATCGTCGGTTAAAGGTCTTTCACATATAAGACATATTTGATCACTCGTTCTCTTCTCGTCATTCTCGCCTCCTATCAGCCCGCCCCTGTCATGTTCACGTTGAGATGGGGCATTCTTGGAGCAGGACATATCTCATCCTGCTTCGTTAAAGTAAGGATCTTAAACCTTAATACTTTCACTCAGCTTGTAGCTTACCGCCTCTCACAGGATGTTGTATTAGACCCAGTTACGTAAGACATGCTTTCCTCTCATACCACGCTAGGCTTCTGATCCTTGGGTCGCCATCGGCAGGCGCGATGTCCACGACGTTCAACACAAGGTTACGGCGGTTGGATCTCGGGACATCAACAAAGCTCAAAAGTTCGTCAACGAGTTTGTCACAAGTGAGGCAAAAGGCGAGGCAAAAGCTTACGGAAGCTATAAAGAGGTCGTCAAAGCTAAGGTGACCCTTTCAGTCTATTATCTTACTTCATGCAATACATAACTTTTTGCTTTCTGTCTACCAAGGATGTCGATGCAGTCTACATCGGCAAGTGGGCACAATTGATCCAGGCGACGCGTACGCTCATTGATGTTGGCGTTCATTAGGAACTCCCCATACGCATCATTACGATTGCGCGGTTCTTGCGTTCAAGGGGGGCAAGCATGTCCTATTAGAGAAGCCTGCGACAGTCAATGCGGCGGAGCTACGATCTCTCATGGCTCTGGCAAAGGAAAAGAATCTATTTTTCATGGAAGCAATGTGGACTCGGTGTGTTGCCTTCAAGCGTCTGCATTCTACTTTCGTTTATTCGATCTGTGTGTCTAGGTTCCTCCCGATTACAAAGGCTATCAAGGAAGTCATCACCAGCGGAGAGTTGGGGGAGCTCAAGGTCTTGTGAGTTGAGTTGGGTTTTTGGTCAGCGTATCATGCCAAAACCTTTCCGTGCACTAGACATGCCGATCTGTCGGGAGACTTCGATCTTGAGAGTGAGGATACTCATATGTTTGACTCGACTTCCGCGAGCCTACTCACGATACCCCCGAAGATATACCAATCTCCCACAGGATTTTGGATCCTTTATTAGGAGGGGGAGCTTTACTTGATATGTAAGCTGCGCGCATTTTCTGGCTTTCTGCTGTCTTACCGGATTCCAGAGGACCATACCCCCTTGTCTGGGCTATAATAGCATTATACGAAGACCCGAGGAATGGCACAGCGCGACCGTCCGCTGTTTCAGGAAGCATGGTGAAAACGAAATCGACAGGTGTAGACAGCAGCACCGCCTTTGTGCTTGATTTCCAGCATCTGGAAGCGCAGGTGATGCGTCCGACGTTTGCAAGTCAGTGGACACCTCTGATGATCATCATGCTTGATGCTAGGCTATTCTATCCTGCAGCATCACGATCCCTCAACCTGCTCAAGGAGTTATGATGCGATTCAGAAAAGGCACTATACTCACTGCTGGAGTACGTCTCCATCCATTCTGGGCTGAGATATGGCCACCTCATTCGATGTATTGCAGCCCATCTTCCGTCCCACTGGCTTTACTGTCCAAGTCACGGACAAGCCAGGTTCCAACACGATTGTCACAGAGCACAGGAGGGATTTCACTGCGTCCTTCGCTGGTGGGGGGTGGCATTTTCAGGCTGATGAAGGTGAGCTTCACACTCTACAAGTCCATAATTAGAAGGTAACTTGCCTGTGGGCACAAGTCGCCCGTGGTATTAGAGATGGTAAGATTGAAAGCGAGGTTTGGGGGCTGGACAAGACGCTTTTTCAGATGGAAATCTTTGACCAGGTGGAGCTTCAATCTCTTGCCAACTCGCAGCGTAGCTCATCGCTCGACGCAACCCGCACAGGTCAGAAAGCATGGGAACTACGTCTTACCCGCGGGTGTGGAGAAGGTCACCTAGTAATGTTGCTACAATGTATGAAAAAGATCAACATTCTAGTATGCAAATATATGCGAAAGAATCTACGCCAGGAAGGGGGGGGGGTGTCACAAGAAAAAATCAGGTTTGCGTGCGGTGATGCCGTACTCCGTCAGCGCAGCTCCTAGGTCATCCATGGTGAGGATGGTCTTCGTACGGTCCTACATATGGCGTGTTCAGCGAGAATGACGCGAGTGACCTGAGTAGTGTGAGGATCACCTTCAAGGGTGCAGAAGCCCCAGATGTGGCTCTGTCGCTTGGGGGCTGTCGTCCTCTTGAAGCTGGTTGTGCGTTGGTCCGAATTCGGGCGTGTTGGTATGCATCGGAAGCAATATCGGACACAAACTTCTGCGCGGCTAAGGATAACAGACGTTTCCTGATGAAGTATGTCAAGGTTTTGAGCTTTCAGAGGTGTGTTCGAATCCGATTCAGGCATATAGGACTTACAGTCGAATGTCATCGCATTCAAAGCCTACACGTTGAAGATAGTAATCGGTGACTTCATTAGGGATCTACATCGAGAGACTTCCTCAGGCTGTCTTCCAAATCGACGTAGTATGCGTTCCCTAGCTCACAAGGGGCTCATAGTCATCCAGCATTAGCATAAAGTCCACAAGTGTTCTGTCCTTTCGAGCAAGCTCATCGGCTCTCCGACTCTGCGTCTGTGAGAAAGGATTCAGCGTGGTGCCTTGTGACAGAGACGATTCTCCGAGGACTGCTGTCGGGGTGGATGACGATAGTTGAGCAGGGATATCCGTTGGTAGCGGTGATGCCATTTTGGACTGAATGCGGCACCGCAAAAAACCTCAAGAGTATGAGTGGCCTGTGTACAGATATCGAGTCGCAAAAGGCGAGACAGCGAATTGTGCTCGGGCTGGGGTGCGAAGGTCAAGACACTGCCTGACAACGCCTTCGGTGTTAAACGGCGAGGATCCCAGTTTAGACTGCCCATCCACTTTCGCTTGACCTTTTCCACATCTCATCCACCTCAATCCATCAGTTTTATTCACCCTCTATCATCCATGCCGATATGCGGAACGAGTCGTAGCGGAGGACCTGGAGTCAGCCTGGGCAGTCGGAAGCCAGTAAGCAGCGCCCCTATATCGGCGACTTGCAGAATTATCCTCGACTCAATATCATGGGTTCTTGATAGCTACCGCGAAAGTTGGTTGTCTGCGGTGATGGTGCCATAGGCAAGACAAGCTTATGCAATGTGTTCACCCGTGGTACATTCATCCAGGTCTAGTAAGTCGTATAGCGGCATCGGTCGAAGCATTGGGCGCTTGACCGTCGCATTTCATGCTGACTATGCTACTTCCCCTTCAGCGAGCCGACCGTTTTCGAGAATTATGTCCATGACATCGTTGTGGACGACCAAACAGTAGAATTGTCGCTTTGGGATACTGCAGGTGCGGATGATATCATTGGTGTTCAACCTCAAAGATCGCTCACCACTCGGTTAGGCCAGGAGGAATTCGACAGACTACGCTCGCTGAGCTATGCTGAAACCCATGTCGTCATGCTGTGCTTCTCGGTCAGTCTCGACACATGGAATTTTTAGTTTTACATCTGATTTTCTAAATTATGTCCGTAACAGGTTGACAACCCCACTTCATTAGAGAATGTGGAGTCAAAATGGGTCGACGAGATCTTAGAGGTGAGTATATTATTGAAAATACATATAATTATCTACTGACGTCTGACAAACCCACACTTGAAAGTTCTGTCCAGGGGTGAAGGTTCGTCCAAAAGCGGCTTCTCGCGAGGACCTACTCATTAACTGATCATCATGACCACTCCGCTAGATCGTTCTTGTTGGTGAGCCGTCTATATCAACTTGGTCTTGAAGCTGGCTGAAGCGTCAGATCTAGCTCTCAAATGTGATATGCGAGAGGATTCGGCCGTAGTGGACAGGCTGGCGCGAATTGGCTCTCATCCAGTTGATTATGACGACGGGCTAGCAGTTGCTCGGCGTATACGAGCGTCAAGATACCTGGGTGAGCGTCAAAGAAGCTACCTCAACTCCATTTTTCTTATACTGTCCGGCGTTTCCCATAGAATGTTCTGCGAAGCACAACCGCGGGGTCAACGAGGTGTTCTATGAGACTGCAAGGGTCTCTATTGGTGCACGAGCGAAAGGCTCATCTGGCTACGGGGCCCCAGAGAGCAAGTGCACTGTCATGTGACAGTGAATGATGGACTTGAATCCCCCTTGACTCGCATTGTTATTCTCTCGCATTGTCCTCATCCTCAGCCAGTCTTCCACATACCCATACTCGTCTCTGGAGTCCCAGTGTCCGGATACCCCATAATCTGTACTCCATTCTCAATACCCCAGCTAATTGCATGTATATTGGACTGTATTTGTTACTCGCAGGGTCGATTTGTTCAGTACTTTTGTTGTGATCCCCTCTGCATCTCACAAGGCAGCCACGACGCATCTGAAGCCGTACATACGATGCTGTGAGCATCGATCAGGTCATACATACTCTGTACACGTACTGACGCGTGTCATCCCAGTTCAAATGGTTCAATCTTGTCTTTGGACGCCAGACCGACTGGGTCTCTTCACTCGCAGACCTCGTCCACTTCTACTCCAAAGAACGCGTATAGCTCAAATTCATCCGAGTTTTCTCGAGAATGTACGTCTCTCTTCTTCACAGCCTAAAATGCTGAAGTAACAAGCCGTGCAACAGCCAATGGCAGCATCAACCCTCTTTACAGCGGCCTGCTAGCCTCTCCAGTCCGCCTCCAACCGTCCCAGAATCCGCACTCTCGATCCACCACTCATCTAGGAGGTCAACGTCGCCGCTCGATTCGATTCGAACCCTTCTTTCGCCGTGGGTCGGGCAACCACGCCCAACTCAATGCCATCGGTTCTAAACCAAAACCAGTAAAAGACTCGTTCCATCGCCGGCAGTCTGGATCACACGCACTTCAGCCAAAAAAAGCTCTCGATAATCACAGCTACTTCACACTGCCTCACCCTAGCTGTGATCTTAACACGCCCGACGACTATATGCGCTCGCCGACCCCAAGCGCGTCTCAGCCTTATCAAGGACGGATCAGCGATGGCTCGCTTGGGACGCGCCTAACCGAGACACCGTACGACGAGCTGGAGACTCCACATGCAAAACAACATGATCGAGTTGGAAAAGATGTGCTTGGCGTACGCACCCCGCGACGTAGGTCGAAGCAGCTGCCCATCACGAAGAGAGAAGTGCAGTCAGAGCTAGATTCCAGGTCGCTGCTGAGCGAATGTGCGTCTCACACCTCGCGCACGGCGATTGTCGGTCCTCAGCCTCAGACGCCTGGTGATGCGTGGGTCGACAGGTTCTCATCTCTTTGTCACATTAACCGTGACGACACCAGGCTAGAGACTGGCGACACGCCCGCTGACCCCAAGACGTTCACCTCTCAGACCTGAACAAACACAGATATCGTGATCAACAAGCACCCCGAGATTGAAGATTGAATACGAACGATAAGGTAAACCATGTCTGCCTAACATCTTGGAATCATTCTGGACCTTTCGCTCACGACATCTCGATATCTGATCAGAAAACGAATCCTTGTGTCCATATGCTATGTTAGGGTTGAACGCACCGCTTTCTTGAAACATATCCCACTCTGAATGATAAACGCGACCAGTAGCATACATATCCTACTCACAGAACCCTCCATTGAGCACTGGACGTGGTATGTAGCAAGAAATAATATGTGTTCCTGTGCCTGAGCCCGTTGCGTTCTGATTCTCATCTTCCACCTGCTCACTCGGCGACACGCCTTGGGCACAGTAAATCATCACAGCGGAGCTCAGACAGACGGTCCCCCTCCGGCATGTCCGAAACAGATGAAGCGAGTCGCACACTTAGACACCAGCTCGTGAGTAAAGGGGCGACGGTGATAAACAACACGGGCCGTGTCAGTGGTTTGACCACGCCTGGTGAGCTATATATTATCCAAAAGTCGCGTTGAGTGTTTCTTCTGAAAATATTACTCCCGTATAGTGGCCCTCAAGGAGCAAGCGCAGGAGATAATTGCGGACCTCAAAGAACGTGGTGGGTCACGTGATATGGGAGACACAGTCAAAACCGCTCAATTGACCTCGATCCTTAGGTCTGATGTCATGGCTGCAAGAATATGTGATAGCTCGAGCGATACCGATCAAAGAGCTACTTATTACCTTAGACGCATCGAAAGTGAGTCAGCTCACAATCCCATCAGTTATTTCCGTTCCAAAAGTCGACTGACCCGTGTTAGGCAACCTCACTGGCTGACGGCATTGATGATGTCTTACTTCTCCCACTCTTAAAAACCACTCTCACACGCATGTGAGTCATAGAGAACTGCGTTTTACGTCCGTATGGTAAAGATAAGTCATTACATGTCTCTTAGACTGAGGAAACGCGATAGGCTCGTTCAGTACAGCACTGTTGAAGATGTGGTTACTCTCCTTCGCCATAGTAAGCGCATCCTTGTCTTGACTGGGGCAGGAATATCAGTTTCCTGCGGCATCCGTGAGCCATGGATCTCATTCAACTCATTCCTCATTATGCTGAGAACGGACTTGCTCCCGAACATACCAGCGGACTTTCGATCTTCTTCTGGTCTTTACGCACTACTAAATAAGGAAAAGGGCTTAGAACTGGACGATCCGCAGCAAATGTACCTCATTTTTTGGGCTACTGCTCTTGCTGACGCCAGAGGTATTTATATTTTCACGCACGCCATATAGGTTCGATATCCAGTATTTCAAGTCCCAACCAGAAGTCTTTTAGTGAGAATCTGTTTGCATCACCCAATGTTTGCCCTATCTAACCGGATCTCAGCTCCTTCGCTAGGTCGGTTTGAACCTCATTTCCAAGTGGCATTACCCTGCCCACATGTATCGCTTACTGAAACACTGTTCACTTTCTTTGTCCGGAAGTCAAATATACCCGTCCAACTTCACTCCGTCACCGTGCCATAGGTTCATCAAGGCTCTAGAGAACCACAAAATCGTGCGTCCACACTCCATCATTTTTGGAAACGTTTAACGGCTCCTCCACCAGCTGATAATAACAGTTCTATTTTCTAGCTGCTTAGGAACTACACACAAAACATCGACACCCTGGAGTCGAAGATGGGCATCCATAACGTGCTACAATGCCATGGCAGCTTCGCCACCGCCTATTGTTTGGAATGCCTCCGAGAGGTTCCCGGAATAGAAATCGAACAAGCCATCTTTGCAAAACAGGTACCCTTTTGTGAAGTCTGCATGGAAGCTCTTCAAAGTCGCAAGAAGACCGTTAAGAAGCGCAAACGCTCGAAGAAAAAGAGGCAACCCTGGGAGGATGACAGCGAATCAGATACGGACGTTGTGGCAACACGTCCCTCGTGTGTAATGAAGGTGGGCTTCATCTTCTCCTGCGTAGCCTAATCTTGACCAGCCCTCTTCACTGCAGCCAGGAATGTGGATGTCCTCCACCAGATTGCTACAAGGTCTAATAGACTCACCCTGCTAAATGACCTGTAGGTATCACCTTTTTTGGAGAGGCCGTGACGAGCCGATTCGACGACTTACTCGAGAAGGACCGAGCGGCGGCTGACTTGTTGCTGGTGATTGGAACATCCCTCAAGGTTGCTCCCGTGTCAGAGATCCTCAGTGCGTCATTTGCTATTCACGATCCTTCACGTCCCCGATGACTGAGGTTGACGGCACTGCTTATCATCCAGCCCATCTCCCCCACTCTGTTCCTCAAGTGCGTGACGCGCTACTACCGGGAAACGATCATGATGTGTTGGCTCGTAGTCTCAATGGCCGTCATCAATAGATTCTCATAAACAAGACGCCTGTGAAGCATGTCAACCCAGATGTAGGCGGCTAGCCTAGCCTACTGTAGAGAAATCTCTTGCTTATTTTCTATTGATCCATAGATTGTGCTACTCGGAAACGCGGACGAAATTATTGTACATCTTTGTCAACAGCTTGGATGGGAGCTTCCGTTGATTGACGGAGAGAAACAGCAACCACTAGAGCTCGTCGATGCCAAGCCAAAGCAGGGCGAGACCAGGTAAGTTCTTAGCATCGCCATACCATCGATATGCGTATCGTTTAAGGGTTCCATTTTAGTCAGGTATGGCTCTTCAACGGTGCGGAACCGGGGACGACGAACGCAACTGAAAGGCTCAACGCACTAGTTAAAGGGGGAGAAAGCTTACCTGCTGGAATGGAAGGTTATGAGAAACCAAGGCCGTTGCAGACAATGGCGTCAAGCACAATACAGGTACCCGAGAGCAGTCTTTATGATGCCAACCCTTATAAACGATCTAGGCAATCATAATTTGTTCAGGACGATGGTCCTTTGTGCACCGTGACGGAGTGGACCACCGCGTGACTCGTGTTCGTATGAGAAACAGGGTGATTGGGTATGAAAGAAGCTACAGGCGCATGCACAGACGGGAGCGGGGGTGAAGACTGATTGCTTTACTTGAGCGGGATGCTATGGGATCCAGGCAACGGGCGTCGATCAGTAAGGATAAAACGCTGAGGTTACAAGCAAGAACGACGGGCTCACAATCGGGATGAATGTGTCGCACCAATACCGGGACGACCGTGTCTGACGGGCTTGTAGGTGATGGAGAATTCTCCAAGATAGTGGCCGGTCATCTCAGGCTTGATTTCTACGCTGTTGAAGACCTATTGACGCAGACGTCTTTCAGCACAGTAGCACGGGGAGACCAGGAAGAATATTCCAAAGTTACCTTGCCATTGTAGATGCCAATTACACTTCCAATCATCTCTGGCACGACGATCATGTCACGGAGATGGGTCTTGACTGTCGCGGGCTTCTCGTTCGGTGGGGCCTCCTTTTTCGCTTTCCGGAGCTTCTTGATGAGACCCATCGGCTTCCTCTTTAGCCCGCGCTGGAAACGTCTCCGTGCGCGGGCGTGGACGAGCTGTCAAGGTGGGGTGGAGTCTCTGAGTCGATTGTTGCAGTATGAAGACTAGAACCCAGATTGATTTCCAAAACCAACCTCAACAAACTAAAAGAAACCATTAGCATGGAGTTCTTTGGAGACGGGGTGTGGTTTCACATACGTCCTCGTTTGGCATGTCAAGGAGCTTCTCGAGCTCAACGCCACGGTAGGAGAAGGAGCGGAAGTTCCGCTTCCTCTTCATCTCAGCGGCAGCTAGGGGGTCGGTAATCTGATCGTCAGCCTGGTTCAAAGGGTTATATATTCAGCATATTTCGTAGACGTCGATCGCTGTCGTCCATACCATGTTGAACGTTACTGATTGAGGGAGGGGTTAGATGGATGGTCTGGACTGAAATTCGATGATATCGCACAGTCGTGCCTGATGGCGTGTGATATCCACAGAATTCTGACTATCATTTCTCGACCACATCCTCCTCTCGACAGAACCTCAAGTCTTCCTAGCGGATTAAAGGTGTGCATCTTGATCCCCCTTGTTTCTACTTACTATCTCCTGATAGTTCTGGTCATCTTGCAGCGATTTGTGGCTGTTGATCTTCCTTCACACCTCTCACATACACATCATTAAATCTATAAATCGTCAGTTTTTTTTCGCCCCTTAGACTTGAAGAGGCCCGCTTCTAATTACTCAGATGCGCTGCCGTAGATGCGCTACATCGCTGCATATCTTCTCCTCCAAATGGGCGGCAAGGCCAACCCCGGAGCTTCTGACATCAAGAAGGTCCTGACCGCCGGTGGAGTCGACTGTGATCAAGAGTTGCTCGATAACCTGCTCGCCGCACTCGAGGGCAAAGACATTAACCAGCTGATCGCAGAGGGATCCTCCAAATTGGCGTCTGTGAGTCACCTCGAGTCTGCCCTGCGGTTCCGGCCCTCATTACACACATGACACACTCCTCTAGGTTCCTTCCGGTGGTGGTGGTGGGGGGGGCGGAGGAGGATCTGCTGCGCCCGCCGCTGGTGGTGGTGCACCTGCTGCTGCCGAAGAGAAGAAGGAGGAAAAGAAGGAGGAGGCCAAGGGTATGGCTTGTCGATATCTAACATATCTGAACTCCTTACTAACAAAATGTCCCTGTATGCAGAGGAGTCCGACGACGATATGGTGCGTTCAACTTCTGACCTTGCCATCAACATTGTCCGCTGACATCTGTTTGCTTCCTAGGGCTTCGGTCTATTCGATTAAGTTTGTTCGAGGGATCTACTGCTATCTTACACGAGTCTTTGCAACCACATCCCACCTTGCTTCATTCTCGACTCTACCAACCAGTACATATCTGTCGTTTATGTCTGAGCGGCAGGTTGTGTGAGGAGAGTAGACATACCATCGTCAGAATACGACCATGAATACGACCATGATTGCGTGAATCAATGGCTAACAGGAAGTTAACAGGAAGTCGTAGTCGTCACTGTCAGACATTCGAGACACGTACATCCAAGTCCACCGAATTGCGTAATCCCTTGAATACTGGTGCTAAGATACGAAAGTGGGTGCGATGAGAAAGAGATTACTTAGGGACAGGGCTTCCGGGTGTAGTCATGCACATGGTGGGCAAAGATTTGTCATCACAGGCCATAGGGAACGATCATCAGAACATCCAATCTATATGCATTATCCTATGCTTTCTGCAAGTTCCGATGCAGCTCCAGCTTTATGAGAGTGACCCGATCCATGAGCTTATCTACCACCTTATCTTTGTTTGTTTCAAAGGACGAGGTGATCTTGCCCAACGCGACGTCAGTTTCCTTGTCAACTGCGGTCTGGGACACCTGAGTCTTCCCAGCGTGCTATTTCGGAGACCAATCATTTGATGAGCAATGCAGCAGGAAGATAAGATGGGACTCGTGCGCAGGAAGGGGAAGATTCACCTCGGCCTCGTACTTTTTGAACTCCTGCTCTTTGGCTAGCTTGTATTTCTCGATTTCTTTATCTGCTTGAGCGCGGGCGTCCTTTAGCTTCTGAACCCGGTCTTAAGAGGGATCAGGAAATTAGCATCGCGTTCAGACGGCCCTTATCTAAAAAATATTTAAGCTGACATTGACGAGCTTCCTGTACGACCTTGGCAGCTTCTTTTTCCGCCTCAAGAAGGGTCTGGATGCCTTGGGAGTTCTGTGATGGCTATTTTTGATTCACTCAACATCAGCGGGTCACATCTCGTCTCAAACTAAAGTGAAGAGGCATACCGCCATGAGGATGACAGAGATATAGGGGTTTGGTAGTAATCGGGGGAAAAGAAGGGTTGAGAGAATGAAGGGATAAGGAAGTTCCGATGTTCAACTCCCACCTTTGTAAGCTATTCTACACTTCATATCGCCTTATGCTCATCTCCTCCAAATGGCCCCAGATCAGTCGACAAGTTGCAACAACGGTCACATTGAAGCGCTCGCTAGCATCAATACCCAACTCCCACTCGAAACTAACACCATCGGCCAAACCAAAAAGCAAAGATCGCATCAACTACAACAAGTCCTCTATCCTCTCCAGCGATGACGACTCCAAGCACCTCTCCTACACCCGTGCCACCGCCTCAGATCTCGCCAAGCTTCAAAAGCCTCCAAGGGAGGTCAAGATGCTTGCCAGGGACTTCATCCATGATTCGTTATACAACCCTCATTACGGGTACTTCCCAAAAAATGCGGTCATCTTCTCTGCGGACCAGCCCATCAACTTCCATGCGCTCAAGGACCTACCTCATTTTCAAGATGCTGTGGCACGAAAGTACAGCGATGAAGGTGGTGCAGCGTTCACCGAGCCGGGACCTGGTAAACAAGTGTGGCACACGCCGACGGAGCTGTTCAAGGTGAGGAAAGGATCAACAGCCCTCTTTACATGCGATAGAAATTCGATGCTCACAAATCTATGGTGAACTCCAGCCTTGGTACGGTCAGGCGATGGCCCGCTGCCTCGTTAATGACTACATGCTCCGACACTTCCCTTACGAGGATTTTGTCATCTACGAGCTCGGAGCGGGGAATGGAACGCTTGCTCAAAACGTCCTCGACTACGTCCGTGACAATCATCCCGAGGTGTACGAGAGGACCCGATATCGCGTGGTCGAAATTTCGAGGAACCTGGCGGACCTACAAGAAGCGCGATTGCATGCAGCCCATCCGACCGTAGAAGTGATCCACAAGAGCATTTTTGACTGGGATATACGCGTCCCTGGCCCTTGTTATTTCATGGCGATGGAAGTCATTGTCAGTTTTCCTCAAATTTCCATCACTCAAGATGGAACATGTCTCTGATCATGCTCCTTCCCCTCTCCAAGGACAACTTCCCTCACGACGTCTTGAGATACAGGCTGGATGACCTAAAGCCCTATCAGGCTCTCGTCGCCATCGACGAGGACGGCGACTTCTCTGAAATCTATGAGCCCATTAATGACCCCTTGATCTCTCAATTCCTCCAATACCGTTCTGAAATCCAACACACACCTCCAGCGCTATCCTCCCTATTCTACTCCTCCCCGACCCTTCGCTCCGTATACCGGGCCATGCCTTTCTCGCCCAACCTCACTCCCAAACCAGAATTCATCCCCACACAGCTCCTCATTTTCCTCAAGGTCCTGCGAGAATACTTCCCCCGCCATCGTCTTCTACTCTCAGACTTCTCCTCCCTTCCCGATACCGTCGTAGGCTTCGACGCGCCTGTCGTGCAGACGCGGTATCGAGGCACCATGGTCCCCGTCGAGACGTTCATGGTCCAACAGGGCTATTTTGACATCTTCTTTCCAACCTCGTTCGATCTATTGCGTGACATGTACGAACTAGTGATGGACAAACCTATTGGAGGCCTCAGACTGCCTGGTTCTCGACCGAAACAGGGAGTGATAGAAGACCAGGGAGAATCGCCGCCCCTTCGCCTTGGGAGCAACTTTTTCGTCCCTCATGGCCGAAGAGTTCTGGATGGGGCGGGAGGTGGAGTTGAGCTGGATGGTCAAGAAGCCCCAAAAATCTTCACGCACCAAGAGTTTATGCGTGCTTATGGAGATTTGGACGCTACGCGCCTGCGCAGCGGCGAGAACCCCCTGCTGGACTACTATAAGAACGTCAAAGTTCTGTTTTGAGGTCATTCGGTTCATTATTTTCCAGGGGTTCTCAGTCATCTATAATTATTTCATGACTATTACAATGATCACGAGATAAGATCAAGGGTGATACGCAAATGTATGTCAAAAGACGGTCTAATGATCACCGAGCCATGATAGCTTCCGTCTTGACTGCTGCATCAGCAAGAGCTAATCTGAATCCCCTTAACTGCTCCTCGACGAGCTGTCTGCCATCAATCCGCCTCGAAAGCATTCGCGTCGCCCCGTTCGTCATCCGAGGCGTGTCGGGGCCTTGCGATGTTGCGGGAGACGGTGGTGAGGAAAAAGAAAGGTCTGGGACAGCTTCTTCGGGAGAAACTTCCGAAGGCACTCCAGCCTCGATAACCTCTATTCGACTCCTACTCCTATCCGCTGTGTCAAGGTCCGTTTTGAGTTCGACGATCTTATTCTTAAGAGCGCGTAGTTTTCGTCCCGCATCTGCCGTATTCACGCCATTAACTTGAGCGTGCTCCGACAGGCTGGTGAGTGAAACGCCCAAAGATTGTGTCAAGCTCCGGAAGTATGCCATCTGCTTGATAGAGGAGGTCGGCGTGGGGATATCATTCGGTGTGTGTAATGGAAGATCCGCCTCCTTGACTGCCCCCTTGTGTTCATTAAGCCCATAATCCATGCCATTGGGATTGGAGGTCACGTCACCAAACATGTCGTGTGCTTGCGACATGGACTCCTCATCATCCTCTTCCTCCATTTGCATCGTCCGCCTTCTCTGAGACTTTCGTTGCGGTGGCGAATCAGTCAAGTTACGGCTCGGCTTTCGTATTCGGGAGGCAGTCGGGGTTCGCAAGGGGTCAAACTCCGACGCACCATGCTCCTTCACACCCTCGCTTGGTTCGAACAAGTCTTCCACACATTCCAACTCGTCAAGATAGCCCAACGCGTCTGTTCCTCCACCCTCTGCCGAAATACGCCGCAATTCCCGCTCAAAGTCCTGCAAAGATCGCGCCTGCTGCTCTCGTTCCCGCGCCATATCGTTTAAGCGGCCGATCATCGTAGCGGCTATACTCTCCACGTTGATATGCAGAGACGAAGAATGCGCGCCCGACGGATCTGCATCGACGTTGCGTAGTTGAGCGATGAGGACGTCAGTTGACTGGAGATTACGCGCCAAGAGTTCAAGAGAGTCTGGTGGTTCGGATGTAGGAGGTGTGGGCCGCTGTGGAGAATTCATAGAGGGTTCGAAGTGCGTTTGCAAGCTGGCTTCATGCGCATAGTGTGATCCAGGGTGGTCCCCGGCGACATCCTTGCTGTGACTGCTTGTGCGAGACCGTAGAGACCTGTTGTCTCTTGGGTCCGGAAGTTTGGAAGGGCTATCGTTGTACGTGTGTCCATAGCTGTCGTAGACACCGTTGAAGTCATGCGTTTGCTTGCCATGTCCAGGTTGCCCATCCTCCTCTTCTTCCACCTCTTCCATCCCTTCATCTGCACCGTCTTCGAATTCAAGACCAAATTCTTCTGCAAGCATCCTACTCGACAAGCTTTGTTCAGGCATCATGGCCGCGGCAAGTTCGTGGGCCAAAGAGACCCTATGAGCTCCTCCATCGGCAAGTTCTGTATCATCGTTGTATGTGTGGCGAGAAGTCATGAGATACGACGCGTTCGAGTAATATTTGAGTATTATGATGCGTAGATTCTAGTGGCCGCTGTCAAGTTCACGCAGGTGAAGAGAGCTCCAGCGTTTGGCTGGAATTTCTGGGAGTGCTGGTGATTGAATATGTGGTAACCAGTCCAGGACTGAACGCGGAGACGGCGACCAAGCCTCTTTGGTAACCCCCTTTCTTCCCGTCACGCAAATGCAACATTTGACTATGAAATATAAATCAAAAGGACGTTGATTGGTACTCGAAGCGTTCCGACAGTGCATTTGCCTGGCCAAAATCCCTGTTCATCAACCTTACAATGTCCCTCTTCGTGAGCAATCCGGCGAGACGACCTTGATTTGTGATCATGACATATCTCAGACTCTAATGATGTGAGTGATGAAATCAGCATCCAACAGCGACGCACGGGCTAGATGCGCTGGAAGAAATTCTCTTACCATTTTCTGGAACATGGAGACGACCACCTGTAACGGTACCCCCGGACGAATCTGCATCGGGGCCTTCTCCAGCGCAAACGCTAGGTCGGCAGCTACCCCTTGCCGCCCGAGGAAGGAGCAAACAATCTCTTCTGAGCCTGTTTCCTGTCGAACAGCTCGTCTTCCAGATAGTAACGGATCTTAAAGGTCCAGATGATCAGCGAATCTTTAGCAACAAGGCCTTACTTAAGAGTGGCAAACCTATTGCTTGTCGAAGCCTGTAACGAGTGACGAATCCGATTACAATTTCCTCATCCAAGACTGGGAAACCATCATATTCGCACGCATTTAAAAGAGCATCTGTGCGTAGAAACTTTCAAAGAAGCCGCATTGGAGTCGCCCAAGCGAAATTTTGACGCACCTAGGCTATTTAGCGAAGCCGTCGCGTTTATTGTGGTCACACTGTGTACTGGGGTCATGACGGAAGACGCAGTCTCCCCTCCGGATCCAGGAGTCTCACGAAATTCTGAAGCAGGTAAGTATGGGTATCCTGCGGATATGCCAAAGAAAAAGGTTAACAACGCAAAAAGCGCGCCTTGCTCAATTTAGATCGTGGTAACTCGCACCATGCATAGCTATCCACGTATCATATACACCCTTCCCAAAATAATCGCCAACGAACTTGCTAGTCATCACGGCCAACATGATTGGCAGGACATGCGATAAGGCGCCAGTCAACTATATTTTAGATCGACTAATGGTCAGATCAACCTATTTCCTCCAAGTATGCCCGTAACAGTAGCATATTGGACTTTGTACATACCTCAAATAGTATGACAACCAAGGAGACAGTCATACGCGTAACCCCACCGAGGAGAGCGGCCGCTCCGACGACAGCATAGAAGCCGGGATAAATGCACTGTCCCTCAGGGGGACACGAAGCGAATGTCCATGCAGTAGGGTAGGCTCTGTGTAATTCTTGTCTGAATGATGATCATCAGTAGTAGACACGTGGCCCAACATGAAGGGGCAGCGCACAAAAATATTCCTACTGATCTTCCCATCGCAGCCCCAATGGCGATGGTCGGAAGGAAAATACCTGCTGGAAGCTTGCAGCCACGGAAGGGGAGTACGGTAACCTTAGCTGGGTAGTGTTCCAGTTTCGAACGCCCTGTTCAAAACTCACGTTCATTCCGAAAGTCCAAGCTGTTAGAACGACTTTCACTATCGCTGTGATAGCTAGCAAGAAGATGTTTTGCCAAGTTGATGCCTGACTAAAGGTCCGCCAAGAGATTCAACCTGTTTTCAAAACGGTGAGAGAAAGCGTGACAGACTTACTTGCAAAGACCATGATAGTCCTTTGTGGCATCACACTCGATGAAGAGGTTTGCTACTAAAGTCGATGACTGATCTCTGGGTGGCTGTCAACTCGCAGTACACACTTTGACACTTGCCGCTACTGGTTGTGATTTACCTGAGGAATACAACCTAGAGAGGTTCGGGATGCTGGGGTTGAGATATATGCGTGATGGGTTGAGATAAGCTGGCTTACAGGCCAAGAGATTATGGCAGTCGCAGCAGCGACGACCGCTACCTCGAAGAGGGGCAGACGCTTCCAAGGACCGCGCTTGCGCCAAATAGCAATTTGGACATTAAGCTTAATGAGGAGAGCACCTATGAGACCCTTTATTTTCTTTGGTTTAGTCGGAGCGTACAATACTAATCAGGGGTGAGATTCAAGAAACCTACTCCAGCAACACCGAGACCAAGCCAAGGGACCTGGGGAGATATAGTTGTAACGTAAGAACGCAGCACACTTGAGACACGATATAGCACGCTATTTGCCATACCAGCTCAAATTGACGCCACTGCTGGCTCGTAGTCACCTGCGAGCCCATATTCTCAGTTTCCGGCTCACTTGAAACTCCTTACACGTGGCGTCGTAAAGTGAGCTTACCTGAAATAGAACAAGTTTACCAATTCCAAACGGGTCGACGTAAGAAAGAGTAGTAGCTGCGACAGCGCTGGTGACAAATGCCCGCCACATGAGCTGCTCATTGCTGAACAAGGTAGAGTCGAGCTCTTCGAGGCCGAAGAGTACTCCGCCAAGAGGAGATCCGAACGCAACAGCCACACCCGCTGTAGCAGCCGCCGCCAGCGTCTTCCGTCTCTGTGACTCATTTTGAGAGCGACCAGGAGATCCATCTCTAGATTTTGGCCCAATCAGAGAGAGGAAAAGAGATGCCGCGCAGCAGCTGACATGAACGAGAGGGCCCTGGGTAATAGGTATCAGAACGTAGTTAGATCACCAATCTAAAGAAGATCTATTTATGGAGATCAAACCTCCTTGCCCAAGGACAGGCCGGACGCGACTGCTAGTGCCAGTCCGAGCGCTTTGATAAGGAGGGTCCCCGGACTGAGAAATTCGTCCAGAACATAACCACTGAGGATCTGATTATATGAAACACAAAACATATTAACCATTACAACCTCAGACCACAAAACAATTATTTCGAAACTTACTGCTTTGATTTCTGGTATACCAGTGTGAAATGCGTAGGGAGCATAGAACTGGACTAGCGCCGCTGCGCTTGTCGCAAAGCCGACGGCCAACGATACGTAGACGAAACACTGGACCAAAGCTTGGCCTGCTGTCGAATGAATGTTGAACCGTGCACTCCATGTCACCCATTCCCCACAGGCTTCCCCGGCTGAATGATGAGAAAACTCAGTCAGCTGAGAGCTCGGATCGACAGAAGCTGTCGCAAGTACCATCTAAGCCACTGCAGCATGCTGATTGATTGTACAGATAGCCGTAAGTGCATAGCCCCATTCGCAGATCAGAAAGCCTTCAAAGTACGAAGGCAAGAATTATAGCGAGCACAAGCGGGATCGGATATTCATCTGCACTCACCAGGCAACGAGGACGTCTAGAGTACCTCCCGTGTACCCGACAAAAATTCCAGTGAGAATGAGGACGGCCCAAAGACGCCACGTCTCTATCATTGGAGTAAGAACACCTCGAAGACCTGGTTGGGATTTCAGCCGTTGGTGATGTGCCCGTTCAACGGCCTCCTCGTACATCCAATCTTCAGTCAAAGAAGGTCAGTTACGAAGTATGCCAATGGCACAACAGGCCAGAATTTACCGAACCTATAGAGCTTCCTTCTGTGTAACACATAGCTTTGCTGTCCAGTATATCCGTACTGCCGCCCATTTCTCCATTACGTACCCATTCGTCGAATGGAATGCCATTTTCATCTAGTGAGCCTGAGGGTCCCGTCATGACAGTGGTGGCGTCAATTTGTGCAGCTATTCCAGGAACAGGAGATTTGAGTGAACTATTCTCAGTAGAGTGATTCCTTGGATTGGACTGGGTCGGATATACACCCTGAGATGCACTATTGATGTTTTAAAATAGTGGAGGATGGTAGATTATGGGTGGAAGGCGTGGTGCCTGTCCCAGGTCACCGTCGGGGTTTCCTACTCAACTCTGTTGAACATCAACCTCAACCTTGCATTGATGTCGACCCCACCCAGAGCTCGATCCATCGCCATGCGCCAGGGGGCAGCATCCACAGATGAGGAGGTATATCAAGGGACCAGTATACGCTGGAAACATTTCGACGCCAGTTACAAGTTGGCCGCCAAGAAGGTCAGCATGGGATGGTCGTAAGTTGTTCCGCGTCTGCTCCCTTGAGCTCACGCACTATGCGTTCGAGATTGAAACGGAAACACTCTAAAATCTCACTTAATTATAGCTATGAAGATTTTGCTCAATGCGTACCAGACTGGGCAGAGAGCAATCCTGAGGCTGCGCACGACGTTTTTTCTCAAGTCTCTGACTACATGTACACCACAATCATTGTGAGTCCTGGTCCAGCGGCTTCATGCGACCCTGAAACGCGTTCTAAATTGGATATGCTCTCTCTTACGCGCCCCCAACAGCAACAAGGGGAAACCGTCCTACTCCACTACAACGCTGCACGCGGAATAGACGAACTCCACCAAACTGTGTTAGATGCAAAGACCAGAGCTGCGACAGGCGAAGAGCCGGGAATGGATACATGGCGCGGTACCCTTGATCCTAACTCGGCGGTGAGAGTACGCGTCACTCCAGTCTTGCAGGAGGAGAAACAGCGATTAGAAACTGTCTTGGCGGAGGTGATGCCAGAATAGCTCCTTCGCTGCGCCCTGTTTGGTACTGATACATGCACCAATACTCCAGCTTGAGGCAGAAAGCAACGAGCTGACTGCAAACCTCAAACAAAACGAGGATCGTAGAGCTGAGAATGAGGGCGTGGCGAACAAGCTTTTAGATGCTTTGGAGCAGGTGAGTGCGCTGTGAATTGGTCACTCTGTTGGTATGGGTCTCGCTCACGGTCTATCCCCTAGGCCGCTGCGACGTTCAATGCGATCCCTGAAGAGCCCGTTCAGATGTGGACAATCGAGGCTCAGGAGGGGGCCCCATGAGCCCACCAGACTAAGTCTTATCTATGACTAATAAATAATATGTAGATCCCTCTCTATATCTTTCTCCTCTCAAAGATTCGATGTAACGCCGCCGTACGCGTATGTGTGTCCTACTGTAACAGACGTTCACGTGATGCTTTTGAGCAAGGGGAGCCTCAAAGTGATGCCACCGAGCAGATTAATGTGCTAAGGACTTACTCAGAGAATACAAGAGTGAGGCTAACTATATCCACAAAAAAAGTCAAATGTCGGAGTACTCAGCAGTCTCTACCGGCGCCAGCTGAGATGGCTCAAAGACGGAATTCGCTTCATCCCCAAGGAGCGTCGCGATGATGGATCGGCCAGCAAACGACCGTCCAGCAAGGGCCTTCAGTCCCATCTGCGCACCCGCGGGCTGATGATATTTGACGTAGACCCTCCCCACACCCTCGGCTTGCATCTCGTTCTTGTCTTTTGCGCCACCAGGTTGCCATCCAGTCTTCTCCTTCTTCGGCGGCCTAGGTATCTTGATATCCTCCACCTGACCGAAATTCGCACATTCAGCACGAATGTCATCGAGTATCTCGTTGTATTCGGCATCGTCTACGAGGTCCTCGGGCGTGACCATGTTCAACATGAGCAAGATGCGTGATTCAGCTGACTTGGCGAGATCAACTTGAGCTGGTATGATCGGACGGGCCATTCCACCCATACCCATGCCGACACCCATGGCCGCACTGTACTCCTCAGCTGAAGGCATGCCCGGTGTACTGGATATACCCTTGGCGCCGATGGATGCACGCTGAACAACCAAGTAACGATCACCCAGTTCCATCCCGTTCAATCCTTGAGTGGCAAGGTCGGTCACGTTTGGATCCACGTATTCGAAAAACGCAAATCCCTGTTCGAAGAAAATGAGAGGATACGCTTAGAGGACAAGCATCGGGAATCTTAAATTCCAAGCGCCTACCTTGGAAAGTCCTGTAGAGCTGTCCTTGACAAGATTGAAAGCCTTCAGTTCACCGAAACTCTTCAGAAGCTCCATGACCTGTTCGTCATTAAGATAGGTCGGAAGACCTCCGACGAAGATCTTGTTGACAGAGTCGGGTACTATGGTAGAGACGACACCCGGAACGTGCACTCCTGAAGGTGCGGCGTCGGAACCTGCGTAATCTTTGGGACGGCGGATTTTGAGCGGTCCTGACTGGAAAATGATGCCGTCAAATGCCATCGCAGCGGTCGCATCTTCTGCATTGCGGAACTATATGAAAACGGCGCGGTAAGTGGACTGGTTTGTGAACTGGGATCATGGGGATCGGAAACATACCTCAACGAACGCATAACTCTTTTCGTGATTGACTTGGACAGCGAGGACTGGATCGCCGGGCCCACTCGTAGAGAAGCCCATTTCGGTCATCTTCTCGGAGAAGAATGTGTGTAGGTTCTCCTCGTTGGCTTCATAGGTGATATTACCAACGTATAACCGCCTGGACTGTCTGGCGAGATTAGGTGCACCTGTCACACCAGGGGCTCCTGGCGGCGGGAAGGATCCGAACGAAGGGAATTGCACTGGAGGCACACCAATGACGGCTGGAGCTGGCTGAGATCTGTTCGCTCCCGGTAGGTTGAATAGACCTAAAAACACTTGTAGTCAGCATGACGTAAAAATTGAAAAGACAGACGTGCAAGATCACCTGTCTGTTTTGCTTGCTGGGCGGACAGATGCTCATAACCTGGAGGCTTGACATCCCATCCCGAGGCCTTTCGCTTTCGTTGTGACAGGGGGACAGCGTCGGCAGGGGTGGGGGACCGTCTTTCTACTGAAGGTGCCTCGCGACCCCGACCCCGTCCTCTTTCTCTGTCATCGTATTCGCCTCTCGATCCACCACCACGTCCACCTCCACCACGATATTCGTCCCGCCCACCGCCTCCTCGCCTATCATCGTCGTACCTCCCCGAGGGTCGTCGGTCCCTATCATCATAGTCCCGTCGTCCACCGCGAGAATCCCTCCTGTCATCTCGTCGGTAATGATCATCCCTCCCTCCTCGATCCCTGTCGCCTCCGCTACGGTACGAATCACGATGGTGATGTCTTTCATCTTCGTAGCGTGACGAACGGTGTCCTCTTTCGTAGCGTGAATCGTCCTTGGAGCCGGACTTGTATCGGTCTATGAAAAGGAAACGCGGAAGAAAATACAGGTCATTACTTTTGGCTGGCTCCTTCCCCTCCTCATCTCCTGAGCGATCAAGCGGGTATCGTCTCGCAGCAGTGACAGTTAGCTAGCTGGAAGAAGGGACCAGGTAGAGAGGGGAAAGAGAGAAGATTCCTCGTTATGTGGAGGATGTGGATGCGCAGAAGAAAAAGCTTGGAAAAGCTGTGATCTTTACCTGTGTCACCACCCCGTGCAATACCCTCTAGAAAGCTGTCGGCTGGAGCAGCATCATGTATCAGAGCTTTGGACGGTGTTCCAAGGTGAAGTCTACCGCAGCTTACCGTCCATTTCGATGAATCAAGTGGGTTGCGTGTATGTGCTTGTCGAAACTAAAATAAATCCAAGGACTGTCTACTTTCGATCATCACACGGGTGCACTGTTCGACACGCAACACCTACGAAAGTAATGGATAGAGCTTATATTATATTATATAACAGGTCACTATATGCGATATATATAGAGAGAGGGGGGGTTCTATTATCTTGGCACAAAACTCTAGTGACCAAAGTCACGTCGCGTGTTTTAAAGGTTCAAGATCCTTCTGACCCTCATGCAGTCGCACCTCCTCCCTCCGTGTCAGCCATGTGAAGAGAGGTATGGTAAGCATGCTCAGCGCAATCCATCCCAGGATTACTCCCGCATTCCTGGCAAGGTGATTTTTGGTGTCGAACAGAATCGTCCGAGTTGCTAAGCTCAGGTTGTAGATGGGGAAGCCTGTAATTGCGAGAGAGGTTCTCCAAGTTAGGCAGAATACGCGTGGAAATGGTCATGCAGACCGTTAACCCACCGTATCCCCATTTGTAGAACCCTGGCTGCAGCTCGAACGGCAGAGTGCCCACAGATACATTAAAGATGACCTAGCGGCACAAACCTACTCAATAATGCACCGCAGCCGCGGGTGGTGCACGACGCAACGCACCAGTATCAACAAGAAGAACGGGGTGAATCTTGGGGTAAGGATCGTGATCATGGCTTCCAAGGCTAGACCGAGTGAAGCCATCCCCATCCATACGAATATCCAGAACAAGAAGAAGCCACCAGCGTAACCGTATCTATATTGGGATGAGAACTAATCAGCGACTGAAGTAACTCGAGTGACAGGACTATCGTGGTGAATGTACTTGTCTCCAAATGTCGCATGGAATGGCAAGCTGACCATAGCGTAGCTGAAGCTGACTGGGATGTAGATGATCATGGGTGTGATGATCCGTAGGGCAATGTAGGACCGATAGCGCAGGTATGGATGGATCACGCGTCGTGCACCATCATGCGCCATCGTTACGATGAATGCGAAAATCGCTACCCAACGGATAGACAGGGCAGCAGGTCAGAAAGCGACCTAAATCACATGGACGTGATATTGTTTCCGTGTTAACGCACTGATATAAATGTTCCCGACGAGTAACAGGGCTGTTGATACTGGTTTCGTGAACGGTCGAAGGTTGTATGCGATGAACGAGAACGGCTGGGAGACGGTGACGGGTGCGCGGGCGATAGCTGCGATCGCCGTCACGTCGGTGCCAATAGACGAGAGATATTCGCCGGTGAACCGAGCGTTGAATATAGCAAGGCTCTTCTGTAAGAGGGCGGCCGTGTATGGCACAATGTAGGTATTAGCAGCGTTCTCATTCCTGCCTTGAGAGTAGTAGTGGGTGATCGCGAGAGAGCCATTGTACGTGTTGTCTCCATTGATGCGGGCGTTGATTAGGGTTTGAGTCGCGGCCGGGTGGACTGATCAAGACACGGTAGATCAGTATGGCTATATGTTTAGGTTATAGACATAGTCACTTACTGACAACTGCGGTCCAGACGTTCTCTTCCAAGACATGCTGTATGACGTCGTTCTCAGTCGGCATTGTGGAAGGATCCACAATGTACCAAGTGAGATGCGCGTTTTTCGCGACGCCAATCCCAGCGGTGTTATTTTCAAAGGCTTGGGTCATGGTCTGTCCGAGGGCACCATCTCCGTCATAGTTGACGAGGTAGCCCGTCAAGTTCGGGACGTGCGACAACGGCTCGCCGA
Organism: Tulasnella sp. 332; assembly: GCA_019632285.1. Lineage (NCBI taxonomy): Eukaryota > Fungi > Basidiomycota > Agaricomycetes > Cantharellales > Tulasnellaceae > Tulasnella > Tulasnella sp. 332. The sequence continues at coordinate 52,078 of WSTV01000091.1, forward strand.
GGGAGCCCCAGTAGACCGGGAAAACAATCCACTGAACGATGCACAAGATCAGTGTAATAACGAAGAGCTGAGTGTTTGATACTCCAAACAAACCATTAAAACAATAATAAGTAGGGTGATGGGTGCCATAATCCTGAGGTATTCCTTGCGATGCTTCGCCAACGCAGGCGCCCAAACTGGCAAGGAACGCGTGGAGATGGTTAGCGCAAAGCCTAATGGGAGGAGAAGAGCCTCGAAGCCCGATGAGAACTGACAGCTATTTCGGTATTTTACAGGAAGCATCGGTATCTCCGCCTTGTAGGCCCAGTCTTCAGGGGATGGTGGCCTAGTGGACACAATTGGGATTGAGCTGTTCGGATTGGTGGGGCTCATAATAGGACGACTGGCGAGATATGCGGGCGAGATATGCGGGCGATGATGCCGCTGATATTGGTCTCAAAGGCGGTAGGGGGCTATGAGCGATGGTGCAAGACAGAGGTGGACGGCGATGTGTATGTAGCCATTTTTATAGACAATTAATACAAAGCCAGCTCAGGTACATATACAGGGCCGCCCTAGGTGGACTCCCGAACGCCGTGTCCCGCACTCCGCGTTCGGCGTCCGACACCTCACAGACGGCCGCGAATGCTGTGGGACGTTCAACGTGCTGACCGGTCATCCTTATACCACCATCTGCTCCAACCTTTAGCAGCATCGTGACTTGCCCTGGTAGAGAGATGATGCCTTCAACAGCAGCTGCGTGGAGTATTATGTGGCTTGCTCCTGACCTCAAAACAGTATATCACATGAGCCATATTCGCTTTCGCTTAGCCTTTCAGTTCCACCCTAGCGGACCTGGTCGAGGCTTCCGCCATTGGCATCGAGCTGTAATCATTCTCATTAACCTCGATCTCAGCCTGACTTACCTAAGTCATGACCCTGTAGTTACAAGACATGTTATAGAGTGCAAGCTCGTCTGACACCTCGCCGTTAGGCAACCACCCCACTAGACTCGCCGCTGTCAGCAACCCATGCAGTCCCATTCCATCGCTTGAGACTGTTGCCAAACTTTCCGAGGACCTTCTCGAATAATGTGTGAGGTATGAAACCTCGGCTGTCTCCGGGACTCAACACCACCCCATTCGCGGAAACATAGAACTTAATGCCACTTGCAAGAGCTCGGGCAACGTCGATATATATCAAGACTGTCGAGCTTGCGCGCATACCTACCGATGGGTATCTCGAATTAGTGGAGAGAAGAATAGAGCAATACGTCAGACGGCTTACCGCTGATAACTGAGCCGTCACCTGAAAGACCTTTAGCCAGATGAATGTGGTTCCTCTGCATTCGCGACAACCCCGTGTCCTCTAAGATCCAGGGTCAATTTTGCAGATATTAGGACGAACCAAGAGGCTGGCCACATGGACTTACTAATTAGTGCCCATGCTTTCATTGTGGTCCCGTGTACCGCCATGGGGATGTCGGACACCTGCGTTATCTCAACCATCGCCAAATCTTCGACCTTGGAGAAAAATAATATTAAAAACTCAGTTTCTTTTTATAGGTTTCGTCGCAGCGGCTTTACCTCAAGGGTGTGGCCTTGATTCGCACGTATCCACCAGACTCCGCTAGGGGAAGACGACCCCCCGGGATTCTCGGTTATCGCAGGGCCGAGCGATTCGGATGAGGTTGGTTCGAGAAGTAAAGAGAATCGTTGCTTGGCGTTATTCGCCACGATCTCTTGTAGATCCTTGAAATCGCATTGCAGATTCCTCAGCTTAGGTCTCGCTAACTTTGCAGTAAACAAAATGCCAATACATCAGCTGTCGTGTTTTATGTTCATATCCATGTTGTGTATAAACCCACAAGGTCATCTACTCGCACGTAGCCATCACTTCTCATGACAAGGCTTTCTTTCGCCGCTCCATGACGCAAGATGTAGGAGCATGCTTTTGAGATTTGTACTTCCCGTGACTCGTCCCGCCGGCCACCCTTGTAACCCTCGAACTTATTAGAGTTTTGAGGCTTGTCTGTTCGATGAGGTTTTTTCGCCGTCACATCCTGAAGTGCGGCAACATTGGATTGACCTCCCTTCCGCACAGGAGCAGTTGTGTTCATTTGGAGTTGGGTAAGAAGGGGTCTTAGGTGACTTTGAGGTATAGTTTGAGATATAGAAGTCGCTATGATTGACGTGGTGAGTCGTGTGCTGAACATAAGCCGCATAGACTCACTCCGACGGTTGGATTGTGACTTGGCTCCCTCAAAATCATCTTCCCCGCTCAACTCCAGATTGATCATCTTGCCTTGGACATATTCGCGAGCTGCGATGGACCAATGCGATCGACTCGTTCAAACATGGATGGCTACAAAACGGGACGAAGAGATCTCGGACCTAGCAGTGGGTGCGCCAACTTACCTCGGTCTGTTATTATTTGCAGCCAATCTGACCTTCATACGTCAGGCATCTCGAGTAACGACATCACCCTTCTGAAGCTAATTAAATCCCTGGGCTCTTACTTGGTATCTGAGACGGGTTCGCAACGAGAAGATGGTGATTAGAAAGTAATGGCTTTGAACGGGATTTTAAGCTGACTGTTAATATTGAAGGCGTTACGCTTCTCTCAGCCGTGATTGAGCAATGTCCTCACTCAAAGATCAACAGGCAGTCGAGTATGTAAGCCAACGAAATGATCATTGTTCTTGGACTTACACACTTGACTTGGAGCGCGCGTTCTGGTCACCTTCTATACCGAGAGGCTAGACGATTCGGACACGGCGATCCCAGCGCTAAAAGGCCTGCTCTGCATGTCTCAACTGCCGACGTTCACTGCCACGGAGTCTACTGAGGTCTTCCAGGCGTGAGAGAGATGAATCACTCTCCCCAGTCGCATTAGGATTAATATTGATCATCTGCAGGTTAGTGGCAAATATTAGGATGAAAGCGCAGGTGCAATCGACTCGATACATAGTCTTCAAGACACTCGACATCCTTTTTGCGAGATTCAGAGACGGTGAGAGGTGGTTTGAAGGTTCGAGCATACGATGTTGACTCTCCTTACAGCGATCAAGGGTCTTGGTGGCTCTGCTGTGAAGGGATACCTAACACTTGCAGAGGGCGAGAAGGATCCTCGTAACCTCATGCTGGCCTTTTCCATCGTCCGCGTGCTTCTGATAGAGTTCGACGTCAAAGACTATATCGATGTAGGCCTTTTCGTCAAGTAATGCCGACTAGCGTCGCTAACTGTCAAGTTATAGGACCTCTTTGATATCACGTTCTGCTACTTTCCTATCACTTTCAAACCACCGCCGAACGACCCGTACGGTATCACTACAGAAGATCTCAAGCTTGCGCTCCGGTAAGTCCCTCAAGCTCGAATTGTGTGTGTTGTCCATCATAAACACGTTCCCCAGGTCGTGTCTGAGCGCAACGCCGTCGTTCGGGCTACTCGCTCTACCACTCTTTCTGGAGAAGCTCGCCGCCAGTACACCGCACGTCAAGGTAGAACGTCTATAACAAGGCACCATGACGCCCAATCTGACGAGACCAGAACTGCTAGCGCGATACTCTCCAAACGCTGTCCGTTTGCCTGCCGGTATACGGTTCGGCTGCGGCTCGTAGGTTTGCAAGTACACTTTGGGATGCACTGAAAGTGGAGGTTCGGGCCATCCTTTCGATCACCCGCGTCACAGATATTCAATGACCCCGGTATTGCAGATCCTTCAGCCAATCGATGCGGAGACTGAAAATAAAGCTCTCGAGACAACACAAGCTCTCATTCGGACTATATATGATAGCTCGCTGGACTCTTCAGAGGATCTGATCAAGGATGTATGTAAAGAATGCCTAAATATCCTCAAAGAACCGGAGAAGAATCAGGCGCAACACGCGGTCAAGATCTTGTCGGCTTTAGTAATGACAACGGGTGAGAGTACGTCGCGACGTTGGCCTTGCAATCCTCTAACATCTCGATGGTTTCTCAGCGGCTGTGCGACAATTCGCATTGAAGAGCGCTGTCCCACACTTGCTCCAATTATTTGTACAACCCGACGAGGCCTCCAACCGGAGGCAGATTCTTTCACATCTCACTGCATTGGTAACAGCCACCGAGGTCAATTTCTCCTCATTGGACGTCGCCTATGTGGACGAAAAACCTCTCGATGAGTTTAGGGATCAGCTGCTGGGTGCCTATATCGGTGGACTCAAGACGACCGAGACAAGGGTCGCTGCGTTGAATGGCCTACAACATATGGTGCAAATTTCGGGGCTCTTATCCGCTGACGAGGTTCAGTACATCGTCCACCAAATCGATGAGCTACTCGGGCCATCATCAGACCTAGAAGACATGAGGCGAGCTGCCGGTATAAATGTTATGAACGAGTAACTAATATAACAAGTCTTTCATAGGGGATCAGTGTTGAACGTTCTCGCTGGAATATCCAAATCATCACCAAAACTTATTGAAAATATCACATTGCGGTCCATGTTCAGCGCCTTGCCCGACATCGCTCCAAGTCGAGACGCCAAGACAGAGCGGGCCACGTACCAGTCTATCCTCAAGTCACTGTCCGCCCTGTGCAGCCAACCCGACCTCTTCGAGACCTTTGTTATCCGGCTCTTCACAAAACTGGAGCTCATCTGCTCCGCTGTCATCACCATGGCAGATCGTTTGTCCACAAACGAACTGCAAACCGCAGCGGAATGTAATGCTGCGTATGCGCATGCCATCCTCGCCACCATCGACGATGTATTAAAGACAAAAACATCTCAAGGGCACACCGACTTGCCAAAATACACGGATCGTATCGTGGGGCGCCTCTTTGCTTTGGTGGTCGATGCGGCTGGTCGGCCAGACAAGGGGGCAGCAATCGCGATCCATTCGAGACTTCTGAAAGTATCTGAGAGCATTCTCTTGTCTTTGATCCGGTGCATGACTACCGAGTGGGTTGAAGTATGAATCTCGCGCTGTAGCTGCGCTAACCATGTATTTCAGACGGCAAACACCGCTCGCTGCCAACCTGGTCTCAGCATTCGAGAGGGGGGATTTTTCGCCAATCACTCATACACTCCCATCGCCAGAATCACGTATCACTGGTGGCCCATTGGATGTAGGTATCGCCTTACAAACCCGCGATGTAGACTTTATGCACATTTCCCCTCCACTTCACAATAGCCTCCGGCGCCAGTCACGCAACGGAATCTCGTCATACTGTTTGCTAGTTGTACCATCGCGATGCACCGGGAGGTGCGTATCTATTGATGAGAAACGTGATCTGTATTGCTTATTATGCATGGGCTTCTAGACCCCTATGCCAGTGCCGGACACCTCGCTGTGGCTACAGGGAATGGCTCAATGGACACTGGACCTCGCATCTAGCGATCTGCAGGCCGAATCCGGGATGAAAATTATAGCCACTGTCTTGAACAAGCATGCAGACAGTGAGATCATACCACGTTAGGGATATAGAGGAGGAATATTCACATCATCTCAATAGACTTATCTCCGTTTGTGTCCTCGGGATTCCCTGCTGTCTGGGCCGCCATAACATCTAGCTCCCACTCGGGTGACGGGCGAAGAAGGGCGATCCATTTATGGAAATGGGTAGAGCCATTCCACGTTTTCTATCATGGTATAGCCGCGCTGAACTCATGGAACAGATGACCCGCGCACTGCTCATCCGGAAACACCCGCAAGCCGATGAGAAAGTCGACTGTCTCTTTGAGCTCTTTGATGACCAGGGGATTGCTTGGGACGCAGCCAAAGTAATCGGGAGTCTAGTCCGTGACGATGACGTCTTGACGAAAAGGAACTATTCGGTAGTGAAGGTAGGAGCCACCTTTTCCTCTCCTTTTGAAACCCATCCTCATGGTCGGATCTTCCAGTTATTGTATGCTCAGCGCTATGCCGACCGAATGCTTTCAAAGATCTTGCGTGACTACAAGGAAACTAAAGGTGCGTTGTATCTCTGTTTAGTTACGATCAAGAGTCTGATCAAACGCAATAGACAATCAGAAGCGTATAGCCTACCTGGTGGCTCTGGCATCCCTTGTTCAAAGCATCCCTCGGCAAATATATGGGCAGAAAATGAGTGAGGTGAAACGCACATCTATCGGTTGCATGCCATCTGTTGCAGCTCGCTAATTATAGCTTTCTCGTTGAAGCTTATGCCGCTCTTTATTCTGGGACTCAGCATTTCGGATGCCGACATCCGAACAAGCGTCACAGAGACCTTATTTACGGTGGCCAAGGATGAATCGGCCAAACGTACGGCGCTTGCAGAACACGCCCTGACACTGGTGGCCACACTCCTTCGCAATGTGTTGCCAGGAGATGTGACTTCTACGGCGCGTCACAATTTGACACGACAATAAGAGGCTCGATGGACTAACATTTAGTCGGTCAACAGAAACTACGCGTCGCTGCTCTTCGTTGCCTAGGCGTACTCCCTAGTGCCGTACCGTATGATGTGCTTCACCCACAGAAAGCTGCAGTGATCCGTGAACTCGGAAAGGCGCTAGACGATCCAAAGCGAGAAGTGCGACGGATGGCAGTAGACACGAGGACAGTATGGTAAGAGGGATTGCATTCGATCATGCGCCTGAACGAGTTCTGACACATTGATGCCTTCAGGTTCGCGATCGGCGGATAATTATTTCATGTGACGCTGCGTTTACGGAGGGTATAGAAATAATAATGAAAAGCGTCCCCAATCTCTCTTATCTCAAGCGTAGCATCAGATCGTGTCAAGAAACGCCTAGGATGAAGAGGCCTATCAACACTAGCTTTGTAAATATGATAGAAGGGTCTGTTTCTTACTTTCTGAAGTGGGGCTGGCCAAAGGTGAGATACAGGAAGATTCCGGTGGAAGGGCGTAGCACGCGGATGACCTCTTCCACTTCCTTCGTACAGTCATCGATGACTTGTTGCGGTGGGTTCCAGACATCCTCAACGGGTGCCATCATGGCGTCCATTGTACCTTTAATATGAAATGAGTAGAGGTCATTCAGATATGCTGACGATCATCACATTACCTTTGTCAATCACTACATCAAAAGTATCTGATTCAAAGCCGAGCTCCCGAATATCCATAACGTGCCCTGCATACGAGAGTCAAGGGATTTCAAGGACGTCGACCTAAGCTCCAGAGCGCAGTGGACGTACATTCCATCCCAGCCCGATCGGGATAAAGTACCCGCATCTTCTCGATAACGACCTCTGAGTACTGCAGATCACCGTTAAAGCTTTGGTCGCCAATTGTGTGCCTAGCTTGCTCACGTCGATATTAACAATATTCTTGTAGCCAGCTTGCCACATCTAACGCATCAATTCAGCATGATTTCAACCCCATGCAGGGCTCGTTCTGGACGTACATTCTCGGACAATGTTGAATTGCCGCATCCAAGCATCAATATTCTGGAATTTCGGTCTGGGATGAGATCATGCAAGAGTTCTTTTATCTCATCGTATGATTTGAACCAGTCATGAGTCCCTTCATCTCTAGAATAGCAGAGCCTTAGTCATTCAAAATTGGTGGTCCATCATGTTGATACTTACCTGGTGTATCTCTCTTCCCTTATGACTATCCGTAAGCTCCGTTCCCCTTATCACAAGCTATACTGAGCGTACCAGTAGCGCTGCGTGCCGTACTCCGCGTTCTTAGAGGGCAAGTCCATTATTCAGGGCGGCGTTGGTCTGATGAAGCCGGCAGGGCCGAAGTGCGAGTCAGCCCTTCGGATCTCCGCAATCTCCCGGTCGATCGCGAGTGATCATTCGTCCATGCGTATAGGCACCACTGTACTTACGTACCTGGGCTTGGAATCGGGCCAGTGCTGCAATAGTATCATCATTTCTTACTTACTTTTCCTCATCTGACTCCTCGCATTGGTAAATTTGACACCCCAAATACTTCAAATAGTCTTGATTCCAATTGGCCCGTCCTACCCAATACATCACCGCCCCCAGCTATTCTCATCCACTATAGCCTGTCTTCGTACTGATGCCCTACAATTTAGTGGCCGAGAACGTCCTAGGATACATAGGTAAACAAGAGGCTAAGTCAACGAAAGCGAAGCACCTGTAGTCATCTAATGGCATTTCTCCTTCTTTGAAAGGTACTGTTCTATGGACGCTCCAGATCATCCCTCAGATATGGAAGTCATGGCAAGAGGAGTCCACAGAGGGCCTCTCTGCTCTGCTTATGTTTATTTGGGCGGCGGCTAGTCCGTTCTTAGCGATCTATAACGTAGTAGAAAACATCAACATGCCGGTAAGCAAGGATATATACTTCCCACCTTTCTAAGCTTACTGTTCTGTCTCAAGCTTATAATACAACCAGTGCGTGTCATTCGACAGCACGGCTCCAAATGTTCTTATTTCAATCGCTGTTAGCATGTTTTCGGCTTCTTGGCGGCGGTCTCATGGGTGCAATGCCTTCATTATGGTCCTAAAAAGCGCTCGAAGTGGTATTCAGTGGGTTGTCTAACGAGTTTTATGGTGTTCTATGGAGCTTTCGAGATACTCGGTGTCCTTACCATACAGGTAAGCTTCTCCTCACTATTTTTTCTATGATATCACATTCAGTTGAACAAAGATCGAGAATAGGTGGCACCGCAGCATCGGAAGGATACTGCGCTAAATTTTTGTGGCATCATGAGCGCCGTGCTCATTAGTATAGGCTTAATGTACGTTTTCATCATTTATGGCATTCTCTTGATACGAATAGAATTGAACAATGCGTTCATGTCATTGATGCACATTTGGCGATCAAGACCCCAGTATATCGAAATATGGCGCCTTAAGCAGGTTATCGGTTAGCTTTCAGTGTCATGCTAACTTCTTCTTCTTCTTCTTCTTTTTTGGATTCTAATCTGACGCCATCCCAAAGGCATTTCTATGTTCTTCATGGCAGTGGACATCCTTGGAGGGGTCTTCTCTCTCCTAAGCCTGGTTTTCAAAATCCAGTTCCTACCTGTTGCAGCTGTGACGTATATTGCTGTCATAGTGAGCAACCCGTCAAAGATTCTTGTTAACAATATGTGATTTTATTTATTTATTTATTTATTCCAATTCCGTAGGTTCTAGATGCCGTAGTTGTTGTTTTAGCCATGATACTCAATCCTATGGCGAGGAAGAGGAGGGCACGGGAAGCTGGGTCCATGGACGGGGAACAGCCACAGTCGAGGAGAGCGATGAGCGACTCCAACCTGCCACCAAATAGAAAGACGAGTGCCAGTGTTTCATTGGACAGGCTAAAGGTCGACGACTCACAGCGTGCGGACGTGCCAGATATAGATTGGGAGAATGGCCAGAATGGATTAGGAGATGGGAAGTCACTAGCACAAGGCTATGCTGCCTCGACACCCACAACAGCTGTAGATATGGGCGCTTGAACGTCTTCTTTTGTACAAGGAGACAGATTCATATTGTCGACCCAGTTGGTTTTTGCTTGATCAAGTAAGCGGCGGCGTACCTGAAACCCACGGCTCTGACGTCCCAGAACGTGCTACTCCCACCCCCTGGTGAGACCACGTTTTCGAGGTTGACAACCGAGCTCGTGGCCATGTGCACATCTTGATTCAGTTCCTCGGGCCGGGATTATAGTTGCCAATAGTATACAAATGGAATATCACTGTGGGAGCACGCAATCTTGCGTGACTTTGCGCAAACCCCATGATTCCGAGGTTGTGCAACCTTACCGGCGGAAATGGTGAGAGACTTGCGTTTTTCATCCTTCGATATTCTCAGGCATCTATCATACTTAACTCTCTTTCTCAAGAGCCTGCAAGGCCACACTACCGATCCTCTTCTCAAGCCCTGTGGGAGTAAGTCGAAAGGCGCCATATATGATCATGATGGCGCAATATGATGCCTGACGTTGCGCTTTCTCCCTAGCGATCCATGTCTTCATCAACCTCACAGGTGGTCCAAGTTGCGGCGTGGGCTTCGAAAGCTGTGGTCGACGAGGGCTGCCTCCAAGGCACTGATGATGATGCCATTCAGGCTCGGGTCATAAGGATATCAAAGAGCGCCGACCCTGGACCTACCCTCCGTCAGCACGCCGAGCCATCCTTCCTCACGTCTTTGACCTTGAGCAGCACAGATGCCCTCATACATCTCCTCCCCTCGATCCCGTCCCTCGCCGGTTTACCGATCGTTATCCACGCCACGTACACCGATCTCGCCGACGCACTTAGTCTCAGATCAGCCGTACCCTACATTATCCACTCGTCGAACGCACAACAGGCTTACGATCACGCTCTACTCGCCTCGCGCCTAGCGTTGTCAGCAAAAACACTGGTACTTCACTTATTCTCACACCATACCGGCCCAAAGGTGCACCATGTTACTGACGCCCAGGTGAAGAGCTTTATCGGATCGTCTGATTATTCGGCAGCACACACAAACGGTGCCACAGCGGCATCAGAATACGAGGCTGCTGCTCGAAGCACAGCGAAGCTCACCGGAAGGCATCTACAACCCGCCTCCTACAACGGCCCGGCCCAGCCGACTGTCGTACTCGTCACCTTAGGAGATGCTTCTACCATTCACGGGGCGTTAGGATCGCACCACTCCGGGCTGTTGGATCTTTCGCTCATCCGGCCTTTCCCGACTTCATACATACTACAACACTTACCAACTACAGCCACCAAGGTCATCGTTCTCGAACAGGTGTACAAGCGGGCGGTGAAGTGGTCTCCTCTCTTCCTCGAGGTGACAAGTGCACTGGCACAGTTACCGGTCAAGGTCATCAGCGGCACCCTCGGCCACGTTCAGTCCCACCACGCGTCTGAGGAGCTCTCACAGCTTCTTCACGCTGCTGAGACAACCCACAGCCGTCAGCACCTGACTTTCGGTCATAATCCTGCAACCGCAAGCGATATCCATCATGCAACTGTCCATGTCCCTCAACATGAATCCTCTTACACGAAGTTACTCCATCACTTGTTCGGGAACAGGTTAGACGTCGTGAACGATCCGTCGTTGGTTAAAACGCTCGGAGAAGTCGCTACTCGGCCGGAGTACGCCCTTGGCAGGATCCGCGCGCTCGATGACGAGAGGTCAGAGCTGGAGAAGAACGTCCGCGAGCTTCTGGAGGCGGAGCTGCATGGATATGCCTCGCAGAAGGAGCTTCACGAGGGGCTGGCTAAGTGGCTGACGAACAAGAATGATGAACACATCAGTCGCTCCGCAGGAGACCACATCGTTCGCATCTTGGAGACCAGCCCCCCAGAACACCCTGCCGTGTTACACGTTCTCGCAAGCCGGAAACACTTCCCTGTCATGTCTCGCTGGATCATCGGCTCGGACTCATGGTCATATGATCTTGGCGCATCCGGACTACATCATCTCATTGCTTCGTCGGCAAACGTCAACATCCTCCTGCTGGACAACGTACCCTACACAGCCCGAGACGCAGCCGATCCTTCCAAGAGAAAGAAGGACGCTGGCTTGTATGCGATGAACCATGGTGACGCCTACGTCGCCAGCATCGCAGTCTATTCCTCGTATTCTCAATCTCTCCATGCGCTAATGGAAGCCGATAAACACCGAGGAGCTTCCGTCGTCCTGGCTTATCTGCCCTACCAATCGGAAGAGGACTCGGCCCTGACGGTCTTGAAGGAAACCAAGCTCGCGGTTGACGCCGGTTACTGGCCCTTGTATCGCTGGAATCCCGTCAACCCAGATGGATCACAGTTCCAACTCGAATCCGACGCTCTCAAAGCGGACCTCCAAGAATTCCTCGACCGACAGAACCACCTTAGTCAGCTCGTCCGATCTCAACCTGACATTGCGAAGGAGCTTGTCTCAAGCCTAGGCACTCAAGTCCAGGAGGCCCGACGTGAGAAGGCCAAGCAGACGTACGAGAATCTCCTCAGCGCCATGGAGGGTCCGCCTCTGCTCGTCCTGTACGCATCGGACGGCGGAAACGCTGAGAAGATAGCGAAGCGATTAATTGGGCGGGCGAAGGTCAGAGGTCTAGCAGCAAGGGCATTGACGATGGACTCCACGTCGTTAGAGGAACTGAAGCTGGAAGAGCATGTCGCGTTTGTCACTTCGACAGCTGGACAGGGCGAGCCGCCACAGAACGGCCGAGATACGTTCCGCGCGTTTACAGCCCTCGTAGCAAAGGGAGAAAAGCCGTTTGAAGGGACCCCAGTTAAGTTCGCTGTCTTTGGGATGGGTGACAGCCATTATTGGCCCAGACCCGAAGACGCCGGATACTATAACAAGCCAGGGAAGGACCTCGATGCGCGTCTAGAAGCTCTTGGAGCAGAGAGGATGGTGCCACTTGGACTGGGAGACGACCAGGATCCAGATGGCCCTCAGACTGGGTATAAACTGTGGGAGCCTCTGCTGTGGAAGGCGCTCGGCGTCGATGGCATCGAAGTGCTTGAAGCGGAGCCGGAGCCCATCACGAACGAGCATATCAAGATCGCGTCCAACTTCCTTCGCGGTACGATCGTAGAGGGTCTCAAAGACACAAGCACCGGTGCGCTGGCACCTTCAGACGGTCAGCTTACCAAGTTCCATGGCATCTATCAGCAAGATGATCGGGATATTCGTGACGAGCGACAGGATGCGGGTCTTGAACCTGCGTACTCATTCATGATCCGTTGTCGACTTCCTGGAGGTGTTTGCACGCCTCAGCAGTGGCTTGCGATCGACAGGATTGCGGATGAGAGAGGGAACGGAACATTCAAGCTGACAACACGTCAGACGTTCCAGTTCCATGGTATCATCAAGAAGCACTTGAAGCCCTCAATCCAGGCTATCAATAAAGGGCTGATGGACACTATTGCTGCGTGTGGCGACGTCAACCGGTGAGAACGACCGTTGGGACGGTTATTCAAAAATGTGCGTTCCTGACACTATTTTAATGATAGGACGGTCCTCTGCTCAGCGCTACCGACCCTCACACACTTGCATACCGAAGTCGCTGCGTTTGCTAAACGTCTCAGCGAACACTTGCTGCCTCGGATGACTGCGTACCACGAGATCTGGCTGGACAAGAAAATGGTTGCTGGAGATGCTGTGAAAGAGTTTGAACCGTTGTATGGACCTTATTATTTGCCAAGAAAGGCGAGTTGCCCTTCTCTTACTCGGAGCTTTGCCTTCTGCTGATGAAGGACCTTGTACACCTTCTCAGTTCAAGATTGCTGTGGCGGTCCCTCCCACGAACGATGTCGACGTCTTCACAAATGATGTTGGATTCATTGCGATCACAGACAAGCATGAAAAGCTTGTTGGATTCAACGTCACCGCTGGAGGTGGAATGGGTGTTACCCACTCCAATAAGAAGACGTATCCACGTACAGCAGACATCCTCGGATTCTGTCCAGCGGATCAGGGACATAAAGTCGCTGAAGCCATCATGTTGACACAGAGAGACAATGGGAATCGTGCTGAGTACGTCGCCAGACTTGTCATTTTGATAGTACTACTCCTGACTCTCCTCTCCGTTGGTGTTTCTTCAGTCGCAAGGTAATGCAAGTCCTCTGTCTTCACGTCAAATGCCATTTCTAACTCATGTCTGGTAGAATGCCCGACTGAAGTACACCATCGACCGCATGGGAGTAGAAGCTTTCAAGGCAGAGGTTGAGCGGCGTCTCGGATGGCCGCTGGAACCTGCTCGTCCGTTCACTTTCACTTCCAATATTGACACCTTTGGCTGGACCAAGGGCCATGACGGGTTCCACAACTTCACAATGTTTATCGAGAATGGCCGCGTGGAGGATGAACCTGGAAAGGAGTTCAAAACTGGCTTACGGGAGATTGCCCAACACCATACGGGTAAGTTCAGGCTCACGGCGAACCAGCACTTGATTCTTGCGGACGTGACGGAGGCGCAGCTGCCTCTGATGAAAGAGCTGCTGGCGAAACACAAGTTGGATAATCTGGCTTTCTCTGCCCTACGGCTATCATCATCTGCATGTGTTGCTTTCCCTACATGTGGTGAGTACTTCGTCCAGAGTCGTGTTTCCGGCACATGGGTCATAATCTCTTGACTCTGGGACGTACAGGACTCGCCATGGCTGAATCTGAACGAGTATGTTGCCAATAGCTGGGGGAAAGGCACCTTCACGTTTATTGACATCTCCTTCACTACCTCAGTACCTACCTGTTCTTGTCGGAAAGGTGGAGAAGATCTGCGAGGAGAACGGATTACGTCACGATTCTATTGTGATGAGGATGACTGGCTGTCCCAATGGTTGTGCTCGTCCGTGGGTTGCAGGTGCGTCAAGGTCTGAAGATCATGCTGAGGAACGTGCCCTAATGTGCAACGGACTATCAGAGGTCGCATTTGTCGGCAAAGCTCCAGGATCATATCTAATGCTCCTCGGCGGAGGGTACTACGGTCAACGGCTGAACAAGATTTACCGAGGTGGGTACAGTCTATCCTCGCTCCTGCGGAATTTCTAGTTTACATTCATATTTCAGAAAATGTGACTGAGCCAGAGATTCTCGCCATCTTGGCGCCCATGATCAAGAGGTATGCGCTAGAGCGTCACGACGGTGAAAGATTTGGAGACTTCGTTATCCGAGCGGGCTACATCTCTGCCACGAAATCTGGGAAAGAGTTCTACGATAGAATGGGCGGCGAAGGAGTGCATAGATCAGCCGCTTAACCAGGTCGCCTTCAGCAGGTAGTTTATCCTCCCTAAACGCATGCAAATTGTTATTACCGAACATGCAGTTCACAGTCCCCCAAATCAAGTTTATGAAGAGAACAAAACTATAACAGAGCGTTCTTCAGCCCTGCGAGAAGCTTGGTCAGATCATCCCTTCCTGGCTCAACGGATACACCCATGTGCCTAGGGGGCAATGGATCAGTTCAAGGGAGAGGTCAGTAATCTGAGTCTACATCAACTCACCCGATGCGGAAGTACTTGTCTGGAACGAGTCGGACATATCAGAACGGGGATAAATATATAAATATTGACGTTGTACTGACCTTTGATGTCTCTGTGGAGCCCACCGGCGATGGTGATGTCGTCTTTGGCTAACTTTGGAATGATGTCAGATGCACCTTTTCCAGCAGGATAGTATGCGGCTGTCATCCCGTTTGCTGTTGGTGGAAGATTGAAAAATCAGTATCACATCGAACTGAGACATCACAAACGTTCTCCTCGCCTGAAAAGTTGGGATCGAGAGGTACCTGGTACACGCGGCGCACGTCAATAATCAATAGATCGTGGGTTATCAAAAGGAAAGCGGAAGAAGGTTTACCTGCTTGACGCCCAAGTCTTCGAGAGTCTTCTTCACCTTCTGTGAAGCTTCCCTGTGGAGGCGGAATCGTTCTTCGAGCGATATGGTCCCAGACTTTGTGAGACGGGTCAAACTAGCGTGTAAGGCGTAGATGAGATTGACGGGAGGTGTAGCGAAGTACATCGGGCTGCCTTTCTCGTATGCTTGCATGATCGGGATCCACCTATGTACGAATGAAGCGTGAGCCTCACAATAGTGTATATCCACTGCCAATGTTAACTTGCCGTTTCCAGCTGGCGTAGAAAGAGTTGGCTGGTATTTTACGGTTCTCGAGAACCTAGATGACGATCGTCGGTCGGTAAGTCCCTCGTTACCCAGCCAAGGGAATTTGACATACCGTCAACGCCCTCTGGCTCGCACATGCAATACTCAGTCCCGGAGGACATCCCAGTCCTACATGACATTGTTGAGGTGAAGCATCACACATCGGCTTGGCTCATACACACCTTTCTGGCTTGCAGTGATCACGACGTCCAGACCCCAGTCGTCAAAGCGGATCTCCTCGCTTCCGACAGCACACACGGCATCCAGGATGACCAGGGTGTCAGGGGAAACCTTTTTGACGATTTCTGTGATGCTCTTCGCATCGGACAGGACGCCTGTACATTACGGCTCTGAATGAGATAATAGCTCTCAAAGCATCGCTGAAGAATGCAAAAATGCGCACCTGTACTCGTATCAACGTGGGTGATAGTGATAACCTTGTACTTCTTTTCGGTCAATGCCCTGTCATAGGTTGCGCTACTAGTCAATATCTCGCTTCCTCAGTTCAACCATGACTGGTCCTCACTTTTCGACTTCGGCGAGTGTAGGGGCTGCTCCAATATTAGCTTTGATTTGCGTCACTTTGGCACCATAAGTCTCAAGACTAAGAATGAAGGTAGAACATATCAGCGTTATCTGCCTTGTGGCGGAATGCATGCATGTTTCTCACCAGTCGGCAAAGCTATCTCCGAAGTAGCCACTATTGAGCACGAGAGCATTCTCTCCTGGTTCCACTAAGTTCGACGCGACCTATTGAAAGAGGATGTAGCAGATCAGCTAGCTGGGAACCAAGGCTCCAGTGCTGTTCCATACGAACCTGATCCCACCCTGTTGTACGCAAGTAAGGTCAGCAGATCACCCTCCGGACCGTCGAGCCGGTATGTATACCTAATGTGCCACTTCCAGCTATCAAGAGTATCTGACCGTCTTTGGTGAACAGAACTTCTCTATCGGAGAAAGGGGCTGTCAGATACCTCTAGGACAGATGTTCCGCTATTGACCGTAGTCGGTAAAAGCTCGCCTCATCATTCGGATGCAATCTCCAAAGACAGGAAGAAAGTCCGCAGCAACGTGGGACATTGAAGGGTGAGCGTTGGCATACAGGACCTGATTGACGTGGAGGTGGAGATTAGCATTGGGTCCCGAAGTATGGTAAGCATGGAGGTCAGTTAATGCACTTCATCTGCAACCTCAATGGGACCAGGAACGCTGGATAGGTGGATTCATCAGGTCTGCTCAATCTGACAACTCCGAAAGAATGCAAAACCCACAGGAGCAACCTAAGGTGGAGCGATGGCAAGTGCAAGATTTCAGCGGGTGCCGACCATAAATGAAGCTGGCTAGCTTAAGACTAGGCTAACTTATGAGATTCCTAGAAGCGGAGAGCACAGTCAATACGATCGCCTCATCGAAGAATGTCGGTCACAACAGTGGCAACCCACTTGTTTAAAGCCCTGAGTGGAAGCCATACTCGATATAATTTGAGGGGGTGGTGTAGAAGATAAAGATTTCAAGGGGCTACTAAAGGATATATAGCGCTGAATTGAGGCCAGCCGTCGGGACGCCGTACTCATCCGATAAAGATTGAGTGCGGTCATGGAACGATGGCATGATGCCTTCCCACGTGCGCCGCAACTTGAGAAGGCACGGCTCACAATGCCCGCCCTGAACGTTAAA
This sequence comes from Tulasnella sp. 332, assembly GCA_019632285.1. NCBI lineage: Eukaryota > Fungi > Basidiomycota > Agaricomycetes > Cantharellales > Tulasnellaceae > Tulasnella > Tulasnella sp. 332. The sequence continues at coordinate 69,265 of WSTV01000091.1, forward strand.
ATGCCGTGCGATCCAGGGTGCAGTCCCGGGCCTCTACCAGGTGCTAACGAAAATATACCGATAGTATGACTCCCTACTAGTTCAGTGGGAAATTCCTCAATCAACTTGACTGGAGGAGCGGTAGTTGACGTCTAGGTCGGAGGGGACGACACACGCACACACAAGAGATATGAGTGAGGATCATCGAATACGTATGGTGCTGGTGCTGGGAGCACTCTACCAGCACAAGCCTCTATAGACAAACAGAATCCCGATACCAAGAACCTTCTCTCGCACTCACATTGGCGGCCAGGCCATGTGATTCCAACAGAAGGCCGTGCACGCGTCAGACCCAAAGGTGAAAATAATGAACACTCAGCACCAGAGAGATAAATGACTTTGGCCATATGGCGAAGGGAAGCGGTGGAATATCTTGCCTGCGGCGAGCCTGGATGAACACCGAGTCACTCGCGATATAGATATCTATAATATGAAGACATTTGTAAGAAGGCAGTCTCTGATGGTCACATGTGAAAGTTGGAGATATCGCTCACCTCCGCCACATCCCGTTCAAGAGGGAAACACAGCCACCGACCACCCATCGTGAATGATCTGTCTAAAATTGTCGTGGACCAAATGTGGGCCAGCAGTCTCGGCATGAACAGTGTACCCTCCCCAGGGCCCGTCCGCTCCCGTCTCCTGGCCGATGTATGGCCCGAATAGAACACCTCACGAGTGATATGGCTCCTCTTAAGGTGTAGATTGAGTTGGAAGCAAGGAGACTACAGGCAAGCGTTGAGAACGGCTGATTAGAAATCGAGGTCTGGCGTGAATCCAGTGGGTCGCTCTCTAAGCACATCGAGCCCATACTCCGTGATACACCGGCCCAGTCGAGTAGCCCAGATCAACGCTAATCTGGAAGTCAGAAGGCGAATGTGAATGATGAGAATCCTCTCAGTTAGAATGATCCGTCGGGATCGAGCCGGTGAGGTGAACTGAGTGGCGCTCGATTGCAGAAAGTGGTGTCTTCTCCAACGATGACATCGGCAGAGTCAGAAGGCCTTGTGGGATCTCATCGCTCTCGACGTCTTCAACTGTTTATATCGAGAAAATCGGCTAGAGAAGAGCGCGGAACGATGATCAATGATGATCTCTTATTCATACCATAGCGAAGGCTTCGTCGTCATCCGATCCTGCCTCCCAATAGCGATCGACGTCCTGCTCAGGTGTGTGAGGTGCCTGAAATACAATCGATAAGTTTGAGCCTCGTACGTTCCAGACGTAGAAATGAAAACGGAGCATTTCTTCACCATATCCTCAGCTCAATCGGAATCCAATGTAGCCTCCTCTGATTCGTTCCGGAACTGTTCATACTCCGTCGCCAAGTCATTGTACTCGACTCGAAGCCTCTTGGGGTACTCGGCGAGCTCCTCATGTTGGATTCTTTTTAGTTGTTGATGGTCCGCATGCAGGTCGGCGAAGTCGTCGCGCAGCTCGTTCGTTTGAACGCTCAACTCCTCGTACATCCTCTCCGAGTTGAGGAGCTGTAGAAGTAGACCGAGATATCAATCTCCGCTGAAAGTGCACTTTTGACTGACAGGAACACACCTGTGCGGCGAATAGTTGGCTCCATGTCCCCAAGGAAGTCAATGTTCGGCTGATTTTAGACTCGATTAAGACGAATCGAGATCTAACGAGGGTGACAAAAGTTGCGTAATCACACGATGGCATGTCGTCGACACATTCAGGTCCGAGTGGACCGAATCCAGTGATATACCCACCTATGAGGCGAGGAAAGCGCTGGTTAGTAAAAGGTTTGAATGTATGCATACAAGGAGCTCTGAAGACTAAGCCTTTGACTGAACTTCACCAAGACCATGATCTAGGTTGCTGAGTTTGGAAGTAAGGGCCGGAAATATGCAGAGGACGTCAAACATTATGGCGGAACCGACCTTTTGATCCATTAGGGTGAGGTCAGCTCATAAGATTTCTTCGACAGGGGTCTCCTCTGTGATATCCCCGGACTCCCCGTCACTGGGTATTGACAATGGCAGACTTACATCGACGCAAATGTTAGGGATGTGCGGGTGGTGGCGATGATGGTGTCACAGAGGTGGTGTCGGCGACCAACAAATGACCGAACAATGAAACGGTGGCGATGGAATATATCACTCAAAAATACCGACGGAAACAATAGTGGACGGGAGTATCATGCGCTAGGAAGAAGTTAGTGGTGAGGATTGATCAGCAAGGCCAAACCAATGTGATTAGCAACGGGATGCAAATACCGGGAGACGATTGGAAGCAGGTTGCAGGTTCAACTTGAACGCCATAAATAAATTCACCTGAGAATTGTTAGGTTAGTAAACACCGTCATTAAATAGCAATGAATGCCCCACTTGTCCATTCTGCGGGACAGCAGGATCTACGAAGTGCCGTTCACACTCGGCGAGCTGTAGCACAAGAATGATCAGCTACAGATGTAGGCACGCATCAAGCGCCAATGGGAACGCACCCATGACAGAATCCCGAATCGTGGATTGTAACCTGCCTCCACTGCGATCTTGATGTTTTGCTCCGCCTTAATCGAACCGTACTTGGTTGGCGGCCTTCGTACAGTATTCAACTCCTTGCCGAATCGCTCTCGCCGAATCGTGAGGGACGCGAGAGGCCTAAAAAGTGCCTCAAACAATGCGAGTCTCATATCAACCTCCGCGGTCGAAAGTCAGAACTCAGCTTATACCTTTGGCTGCGATCCAGCCTCTTCCGCCCCCGGAGAAAGGAAAATCGAGCTTCGGGCATCACTAACGCTCGTTATATTGCTCAATATTGTTCGAAACATTCGGAAATGTACGGGCGCTGCGCGTATCAGCCTTGCATCTTCCAAGATAAGAGGAAACACATACACATCTTGAAATACGACCGGCTAGGATAGGGAAATTGTCGCTTCGGGCGGCTGCATTCGTTGGAGCAGTGTTTGAGACGCTCTTTGCCTGCTCAATAAGACCATTGCCTTGGTCTGGTTCTGGATCGGATACGACGACCATGGCGGTTATCGGTGACTGGTCGAGACTTCGATCTGAGAGTTGGAGTTGGTGTAAAGAAGTACGAGAAGCGATCATGAGTCGAGGGGTGACGGTGGCGGTAGTGGCGGTGATGGGGGACCCCTTGGCCTGGGTCAACCAACGGCAAGCCGCCTTTCAACCTGCGGCTGGGACCAACGACTTCGAACGACCCGGCAGCACGCACCCGGATGGGCTGTGATAAATTTAAGACAGCGAGTTAGACGGTAAGCACCCGGTTCATGGAACAACCATAGGGCCTCAGCGTGAGCATAGATAGGACGTTTTTACAGAGAGTGGTCGCTCCTCCCTGATCAATCGGGAGGATGTGAGCCTACTTTCAAGTGAAAAGCTTAACGAAAACGATTTCAAAGACCACTTAAAGTAGGCGAGGAAGCCTTGAAGAGAGCTGCTGGTGGGTTAGATGGTCGTGCAGGTGAGTATACATGCCCTCGAAAAGGGCCGGAGCTGATTTAACGAGTAAGAGGGAGTGATGAGAAAGGGAAAGAGGGGCGAATGGTGAAAGGCTTTCGTTTAGGTGCAGCCATCAGATTCGGACCCGGCCTCAGCAACAACAATGACAAGAGAAAAAGAGGTTCCACACCAGTCATTGTACACGAGATCACGTTGTCGTTAACGCTCAACTTAATAGTAAGGATCCATCTGGGCATTTTTTGCTTCATCATGAAGAAGATCCCCTGCAATGACGGGACGATTCGTGCGAGATTCGAGTTCGGAGTTACACATCCATTATCTTGCCCATGATCGTCGATCAGCATTCGACTGGTCAATGATTTCGCCGAGACACCCGAGTTTCCGAGTTGTGAACTGTACTCCAGCAGAGCAGACCAGCCACCATATCGCCTTCAGACTTGCGCCTAACATGCATGTTGAGACCCTTTCGAAATTGGTTTGACGCGCGATTGGCTGCTCTATATTCCACAAAATCATCTCTAATTGTTTCGATTCAAAGTTGGTACGGATAATCCCTAGCCAATGAAGTGAAGACAGAATCTGCGCTGTGGACGAGTAACATGTAGCAGGAAAAGCGCCATGTCACCGCTGGTGGCAATTTTCTCTTCTTCGACCGCCGCCATTAGCTTCTTACTCACTATCTTCAGACACACCTGTTGTACGAAGGTCCGCTTGGGTCGTCTCATTGAATAGCCCTTTAAAAAGCGGAGCTAGTCTCAACTATTTTAATATGGATCTAAGAAACCGCCACGACGTACGTGGCGTTGATGATTATGGACGTGTTCAAAGATCGAACAAGGCGAGCAAGCCACCATACATCAAAACTTTCTATACATGGCTACGGTTTTCCATGTGATACAATAGTGTATAAGTGAGGAACATCACGAGGTGAGTGGTGAGAACTAAATTAAACACTGGATACAGATGATGATGAATGAAAGAGGAACTAACCTCTGAGCCAAGCGAGCTATCTGTTGCGCAACGTCAGCTCTGAAGCCGTTCCTCATCGCCCTCTGTGTAGCCGGCTCTGTTATGGTATTGGATCCACTTGGTGTGGAGGACTCAACTTCCTCGTTCAAGGCCAACCAACAGTCATCGACAGTGGCGCAATTGTGTTCAAGAAAACTTTCAGTAGTGAATTGCCCCAGTGGGACTTCAGGAAGGCCCACGACTTTCATTGCGCAACCAGTGGAAGCGAGGGCGGATCGACTTCCTGGGACACATTTTCTCGCGTGTAAGGGCTACTTCTTGGCCTTCGATAATAATAATAATATATATATATATAGCGTCAAAGCGATGATGGCTCGGTCGAAATGTCGCAGATTGTGGTCCGGGATGCACCCGAAGTTCCCGGATGATACCTTGCCCCATAGACATCTGAGATGGTGGCGTAGTCCACGACATAAATGTACAATGGCCTCGCATTCCTTCGCCAGCGCTAACTGACATCCATCCGCCACAACCAACTCCAACCCCCTCTCAGCCACAAACCAATGTCTCTCCAGCCGCGGTGGGGTTCCTCACTGCTATCCTCCTTCCTCTTGCCTTGGCCAGGCCGCTCACCAGACGCACTGGCAGTCAAGGCGTAGAGGGCGCGACGCCCTTCCAAGGGACGGGCTACACTGGCATGTACCACCATGCAGACGGCGAGTACATGGGCTGTGCGACGGTCCAGGGGAAGTGGACCATCGACGAGAGCCTGTGCGATGTCTTCACTGTCAGTACCCCCAGACTCCTTTCGACGATTGCTCCGTGTTGTAGACAGTTCCTCCGTTGCATTATCAACATATTTATGATCTTAATACGTTCTGGCAGGAGGTTGAAGTCCGTGAACTTGGTCTCTTGACGGTACCGGGTGATCTACTATTGGAATGGATAAAGGATGTTATCCACCAGCCCCAGGGCCACGGCCTAAAAACAACATATGGGGCGAGACAATGCTATTACTTTCAGCCCGCATCTTCTCCAAGGAAGTGAACGAAGAGGGCATCTATGCCATGGACGATCGACATGTAGCCAGGGCGGAGGGATGTCATGGCTTCTGAGACTCTTTCTTCGCCTCCTCCTCGGCCGCCTCCTTTAACTTCTTGCCTAATATTTTCGCGCTCACCTGTGAGACAAACAAAATGTGTTGGATGGTGGCTAAGTGATATAGATCAGAGTTGAGAGATCGAACATACATTTCGAATATGCATGGCGGCCTTCTCAACGCCATACTCTTTGCTGCGTTTGTATTCTTCTAAGGCGTCTTCTAAATGACCGGCTATCGGCCAAGATGTCCCAAATGTTTTGTAAGTATGCTTGCCAAAGCAACAAGGAAGGGTGGGTATTTGACAAACGCACCTGCTTCAAGTACAGCCCCGAGGTTGAAAGCGATCTCGCCATCCTCAGGGGAGATGACAGCCGCTTGGCTGACAGAGGGGTAACATGTTAATTTCCATAGTTAGTTTGAAAAGTCGTCTTGAATCCATACCGCAAGTGTGTCAGAGCCAGGTCAGGGCGTGCCAGGGGCATCATAATGTATGCGCTAGCAAGGTCTTTGAAAGATTAGGGTCCGAATGCGTTAGATGGTCTAGTATTACAGGTGTTGTCTTACTGGTGTGGGCGTCTGCACTATCAGGTTGAAGCTCTATGGATTCCTTCCAGGCATCGATCGCCGCGGTGAAGTCCTCTGATTGACATCTGTGAGTACAATATACCCAGCGCCAATATCAGTGCTCATCACTAACTGGTGTGATAGCAGGTAACTCCATAGTTAAATAGAGCGCTCGCAGAGCCTGTACCACGTTACGCGGTCAATACCTCGCCCAAAAATTAGATGAATTGAGCCCAAGGCTCACGTTGGACATCGAGACTGCGCTTGTAAGAGGCTTTTGCTCCTTCGATGTCACCATCTTCGAGCTTCTGTGTCCCTTCCTCCAAGGCTTTTAGAGCCTCGGTCTGAGCGGGGTCGGATGTCGAGGAAGCGAGTGTTGTACTAGTAGCCCATCCTGGTGGAAAAGTAGTGTTAATTCCACAACGCGAATACGTAATGCATAGCTTACGTTTATGAAATGATGTGGAAGAGCCAAGTGAGATAGGGTTGACCGTTCTAGAAATGTGAATGTATGAAGGAGATGCCCGTAGCTTCGTCATGGCTGTAATTCCGAGGCTGTGATATTAGTCCACGGACGGCCCACTGAAGCAGAGAATCTTTACCTCTGAATCGTAAGCTACTGGCTGCTATCGATCGAAACATTTTTGGGGCAGTGATTTTGAGCTTTTGGTTTGGAAGGAAGTTGAGGACGTGCGAAGCTGTCAGGGCCACCTGCCAAGATCTCAATACCAACCACTGTAAGCAAAGCCCACCTTTGAGCCATAGCACCATGCAGGATGCACGGAGAGCAGACATTCAGGCAAAGAAGAGCAAGCTTGAGGAGTTGAGGAAGTTGAGAAAAGCACGAGAAGACTCTAAGAAAACATCTGGTGTACGTACCAGCTTTGCGATTGTCGCCCTTAGCCGTGTCGATATCCGTTGAATTGCTCGGCATTTTAGACTTCATCGCCAGCACCCGTTCCTCGTAAGGAGGTAGATGCAATAGTCGACGGCATCTTAGGTCGGGGCCCAGGCTCGAGGCTGAGCGATGTCGGTGCTGGAGACGCGTCGCCATCTCGACCTTCCACACCAGCTACCAGCGGGTTTCCCTTCCCGCCCCTGCTTGGTCGTTGTAGCTTGGGCGTGAGTGGGAGTAGAACGAGTGATGCCAGCTCCGATGGCTTAGCTGCTGATGGGTATATGATTCTTTTTGGACGCTTGGCTCATATCGGCCAGAGCTCACCCAATGAATTGTATAGGAACGTCCCCCCACCTCCTCAAATAACACTAGACTTGGTAGAAGTAGAACAAGAGCTTTTCGAACTACCTCAAAAAGTTAATGGGAAAACATCTCTTCGATTTCCACTCCGCTGCTGACACCAAGTTCCACTTGTTCTAGCAACGCGTGATATATAACAAGGGGACCCAGACGAAAGCGGAAGTTGCCACGGAACCCATTGGGCCCTCGGAATATGATATTAGACAGCAGATTCTTCAGGAACAGGAAGCTGAGCGGGAGAGAATAAGGCTGGAGACTGAATTAGAGGAGCAGGCCCACAGGCTGGACAAGGAAATTGAGAACGAAATCAGAGGTACAAATATGTCCTTTATGCAGACTTTGACTTGTTTGGCATCTTTCTGACCTTTATTGATTCACTGCGAGCAGTACTCACGGAGGAAGAACGGCTTAGCATCTTTATCGCACCAGACTTCTTGGACTTTGTCGAGCAGTCTTCCAAGATCATTCAGCGTGCTTTAAGCGACGGCTATGACTATACGCGTGACTATAGCATCGGGGCAGAAGTCAACTCGTAAGCACCAAAAATAGATATCGATTACTGTGCTAGATGCTGATTTGGCTCGAGATAGAGATGACATAGAAGGAAAACGCGTGAAGTGCGTTTGTGTATTCTCAGACGATCGTGTCACCAAGAACCGATCTATAACTGATGTCGACTGGTCACAGAAGGTGGGGGTGAAGTTTCCTGTGACCTCGTGAAGCTAACTGAGAACTTCAACCGCAGTACCCAGAACTTTCTGTGGCTTCGTACAACAAAAATCCTGCGGCGCTCAATGAGCCGGATGGTATTGTGACCGTGTGGAATCTGCATCTAGTCGAACGCCCAGAGTTCGTGTTCCACTCTCAGGTGAAAGAATACGAACCTTCTTTGGCCAGGCGGTGACACTCTGACCCCCACCCCATTCCACCCCATCCTGGACAGTAGTCGGACGTACTCTCCGTGTCATTCTCACCTTTTCACCCCAACTTGGTGTTCGGAGGGTCCTACTCAGGCCAGATCCTCTTATGGGACACCCGGTCAAAGCACTTACCTATCCTCAAGACACCTTTATCCGCGGCCGGTCATACCCATCCCGTGTATACCATGCAGATGGTCGGCACACAGAATGCCCACAACCTGATCACTGGCAGCACAGATGGGATGGTGTGCAGTTGGTTGATCGATATGCTAGCGCAACCTCAGGTACGTTCGGCGCCCAGGAGGGATTTTAAGATAAGACCGTTGGTAAAATCACGCTTTATTTTATTAGGAAACGTTAGAGCTCGTGCACACTGGGCATAACAAGACCGATGAAGTCTCTGTGACCGCTCTGAACTTCCCAGACAACGAAGCGACGACGTTCTGGGTGGGGACAGAAGAAGGCAACGTCTACCAGGCGAATCGTTATGACAGAGCTGGTGCCAAGGCGGGGTTGAATCAGTATGATGTTTACAAGGGCCACGCGGGTCCAGTCACTGGCCTCGACTTCCACCCTTCAGTCGGACCAGTGGACTTTTCCGACCTCTTCCTCACGAGCTCCGTCGACTGGACGACAAAGCTGTGGCGGACGAAGAGCGCAGCGAAACCTTCCACTTCAGCTCACACCATCTCGCCGCTCTACTCGTTCGAAGAGGCCGATGATTACGTTTACGATGTGAAATGGCACCCCTCGCATCCCGCCATGTTCGGCTCGGTCGATGGTTCGGGCAGGTTTGACTTGTGGAACCTTAATGCTGATGCAGAGGTATTTGTTGCAGACACGGCAGTGTGTAACCTGTCATCACCGTTGGCTGACAGTACTTGTCGGACGGTTTTATTTTATTTTGTAGATCCCTTTGGTGTCTACCATGATCGGCGGGGGGAAGGCTATCAACAAGCTAGCTTGGGAAGGGAAGGAAGGTCGTCGTGTCGGATTGGGGACCAGCGATGGCAAGTTCCATGTATATGACATCGGAGATATGGCGACTCCCCGGGAGTCGGAGTGGATCGACCTTCAGAGATCTTTGGCAACGTTGGAGTTGGGAGCCAATCGGAAGAACAGGTAGATGGAAAGTTGCTCCGTTTCAGATTTTATTCCCATGGGCTTAGCTAGAGCACCGCAATCGCCTCAAAAATGTTTATTGGGTTTCGCCTAAGCCTTAAATCCTCGTGGTTTTCACAAGGCAATCTCTGTTGCATTGGTTGGTTTGTATCCTCGCAGCCACTATTGACATGCACCCACTTCTGCAGGTCCAACGTCGCGAGCCACTGATAAAACCGCAACAAGCTTCATTCCTACGGGGCTAAAAACTCCAACTCGGCGAGTTGGGGCAAGGTTAGACCGGCAAGAGAGTGGACCGGGTTGCCACAAGAGTGGTCATACATATTTGTGACCAAAATCTTAGCCAGCCAAGGAAAACGGGCTGATGCAGTCAAGGCAATCCAGCAGTACGGCAAGAGTCGATTGATGCCCAGGCTTCCCTTGAGTAAACACTGCACACAGAATATCACAATTCACCATAAGGGCGAATCATAGCCAAAATATCAGTTGCAGGCAACTTCCAGTATGATGCTCGGCAAAGACAAAGGAGAAGACATAGCACCTCCCTAATGATCTTGACGGCGCTAAGTGACACCCGTGTATTGCGACTCTCAACCTCTAACATCTTTAACAATGGCAACCTTTTCGTGAAGGACCGGTCGGGCACCCCGAGACTGTGGCAAGTTATTTGCCCTATTGCTGCCGTCGGCGCAAAAGCAAGTATCAAAATTCTTGTCGTATGCTAGATTGTTCATACTACATACATGACATGGGTCAAGACGCGCACGTATGGTGGCTACTTTCCTCGCCGGTCGCAGCCAACAAACAGGATCTTATCCCTGATAACATGGGTCAATTCCGCTGATAGATATCAAAGCTCGCCGGCAAGGTATGCGCGAGGGTACATATTTATAGCTCCGTCAACATAAATGGGAATGTGTATATGTAGGGTGGAGGGTATTCCTGACTTGATGGCGAATGGGGGGGGGGGAATCGCGAACCTCCCATTCCCTCTCGCCTCATCCAGTCCTAGGCAGGTGGCTTCACTCTACGAGGAGTTTGTGGCGTTCCAGCCCAGCTCGAAA
>WSTV01000910.1:0-10765 GCA_019632285.1 Tulasnella sp. 332
CCTATATGTACTGGCAGAGCTGAGGGGGTGAATCTGCATCGATTCACTTGGACTCTTCCCCCCTCATCTGCTCTGCCAGGTATGTTTTATTCCTCCCCTTGTCTTAGTGCGCGGTCGATTCACTTGGACTCTTCCCCCCTCATCTGCTCTGCCAGTGAGGACTTGCCCATTCGCCCTAGTTGCTATTTTTACAGGGCCGGCGATGTCACGTTCTAGGATGTTGAAGGATGGTGGCTGATTGTGTCTTGCACCCCCTGAAGGTAATGGAGGATTGAGGTTTAGAGCAGGGACTGGTGGGAATCTTGATCCTCGTGGTAGTGGAGCCATGGAGATTGGGAGACCGGATTGTAGACGCATTTCACCCCCTGGAGGGGACATAGGTGCGGTGCCTAATTCTCCAGGATTGACTGGTTGAGGGCGTGTGCGTTGACGTTTTGGGGCTGGTGGTGGTACCGCAGATGATGATGACGATGAAGAGGTTGAGGGATTGTGAGTGCTTTCTTCGTTGATGATGGGGGGCTCTGGTGGTGGTATGACTGATCTGGACCTAAGACGGAGTGGATCATCACTTTCTTCTGATTGTGACCATGAGTCTCCTTGCAGCTCTCTGACCATCCGTTGACCTTTTGTTGCTCTTTTTGGTTTCTCTGCTGGTGCTGGACTTGGACTCGGAGGTGACGTTGACTTGTTGTCGGGTGGGGAGGGAGCTCTGGATCGCTTTAGTTTCGGTACATCTTTGTATTTGAAGGATGTCGTATCGAGCGGGGATCCTGTTGAGCTTCTTCGACCACTTTTGCCCCCGTGTCGTGAGGATGGTGTCCAGTCACTAGGGGTCCAATCGTCATAAGGTCATTCAGATGGCGGCGGTAGGTAATCGCTGTCGTCGTGTGGTTGCGTTGCCTTATATTTTCCTTTTGCTCTTGGTGTTGGTCCTGGTTCTTCATCTGATGATGAGGATGATGAATCGGAACTCGGTGGCAATGGGATGTTTGTTGGTGGGCCGCGTGCCCAAGCTCCTTGAGGGACTTGTGGTGTGGTGGCCGTGGGTCCTGTATCTGTGATGATTGGTACACCTCCTGTAGGATGGATCGTTGTTTTGTTGTTTCTGGTGTACGTGTATCCTCCTTTGAAGGGTTCATCTTCTGTATCCCATTCGATTGAAGGGAATTCGTTTTCATTGAAAACGACATCTCGTGATATGACGGTTTTGCCATTGTTGTCATCATAACACTTGTGTCCCTTGTACCCTTCTTCGAAGCCGAGATAGATACATGGTCGTGTGTGCCATATGTTGTCGCCTCTCTTCTCCTTCTGTATGTGTACCCAAGCTCGACAACCAAAGACGCGGAGTTTGGCGAGGTTAGGTCGTTTTCCATAGAAGGCTTCATGGGCCGTCATTCCCTTAACTGCGGCTGTTGGTGTTGCATTGAGAATGCGTACGGCAAGTGTGACTGCGTGTAGCCAGAATGATCGTGGAAGTTGGGCTTCTGCGAGCATGCAGGTGATGTTTGTGTCAAGCTTGCCGTTGACTTGTTCTGCAATGCCATTGGATTGGGGAGCGTCGACTGTGGTTCTGTCGTGTTTAATTCCTTCTTCAGCCATATATCCATCCCATTTTCGTCCAATGTACTCTCCGCCTTTATCGTCCCTGAAAGTCTTGATCTTGTGGTCCGTTTGTTTTTCGACGAACGTTTTCCAATCCTTGAATGCATCGAAGGCTTGGTCCTTTCGCTTCAATCCATAGACCCATATGGCTCTTGAAAAAACGTCGCTGAAGGTGATCCAGTACTTATATCCTTCGTTTGATTCGGGGAGAGGTCCGTGTAGGTCGGAGACTACGATTTCGAGTGGTTTTTTGACGATAGTTTTTGATGATGGGTAAGGTTCGCGTTTTTGTTTTCCTGTGAGACATGGAGCGCAAAGGTCAGGGAAAGGTTCTTCTTTTCCTTGTAGGTTTATCCCTTTTGCCATTTCGTCCTTGAGTAAGAGTTCGAATCTATCTTGGCCGATGTGTCTGAGTCGTCGATGCCATAACTTTCGCATGAGGTTTGGTATGGAAGATGTTGTTTTGGCATCTTCTTGAGTGATAGTGTGACCGTCGAGGTATGAAGTCTTATTGACAAATGATGCAGTCATAAATGTTTCGCCATTCTTAGTGAAACATATTCCTTTATGGTTGATGGTTGTTACGACGTCACGTTTTATGGATGGTCGAAGGAGAGCGAATAGATTAGCATTTAGGGCAGGGACATACAACACGCAACTGAATTCTACAGTAGGGGCTTCTACCCCATCAATGACTGGTTGGAAGATAACACTTCCCCTGCCTTGTGCGTACACAACTTCGTCGTTGGCGGTACGCACGGGTATGTGGCAAGGGATCATGTTTCTGATCCAGTCACGATGAGGTGTCATACTCGACGTGGCCCCTGAGTCTGTATTCCAGTCGCGGTCAGCCCTGCCCGATGTGCTGTCAGATGGATCGGATCGACTCGCCATTGAACACTTCTCTTCATCGTCGTCGCTGGATTCTTCAGCGTCTTCGACTTTCGTTGCCATTCTTGATGCTTTCTCCGCTGGATGAGTTGTTGAGGTGGTCGAAGGCGATTCTTTGGCCTTCTTCTGCTCTTCCTGCTTCAACTTCATCCACGAGGGCATCTTTTCCAGGAACTTTACCCAGCAATTCTCCGACTTGTAGATCTTGCCACAGTGATTGCAAGACGGTCCCTTTTCCTTGTGATTGGCGAGTTCCTTTGCCCCTTCGGCTCTCGTGTTCCTCAATGTCTGCTCGCGTGAGAATGCTCCAATGATGCTGGTGAGGTCGAGGTCTTTGGATCTGGTGATTTGCTCAGAGAGAGACCTGTTGGACTTGTTGTCCTCGAGGTGATTTAGAGCATAGAAGGCAGTGAGGGTGTTCAAGAATTCGGCGATAGTGTTCTTCTTTGGATCTACTGATCCTATGACAAGGTCGCGTGCCGCTCGTAGATGAGATGTGAACGTAGTTAGGGATTCGTTGTGTGATTGGCGAATGTTTGAAAATGATTGGAGCAGCTAGTACTGTCGCTCTGCGGTGGTTGTGGCATGGGTGGCCTTGAGCTTCTCATAGGCTGAGTTTGCGTCCATACCATTGATAAGTCGTTCGTTTTGATCTGAAACTGAGTCGAGGATAAATGACAACCCCGAATCCTGAGCAACTTGCCATTGATCTTGCTTTTTCCTTTCATAGTCCGTTGGTGCTTTTGGATCGGCGAACCCTGGCTGTGCCCATTGGGTGCTGATCGCCTTCCAACACATCTCCTTTCCTAGTGCTTTTCGCTTCAGGTATCAATCCCACTCGGGGAAGTTTCCTTCTCCAAGCAGAACGTTTCTGTTCTCAGTTCCTGACATTGTTGGTGTATGGATTATATGTGAAAGAACTGGTTGTTGGGGAGTTGTTGGATAAAATGGTCGTAGTTATAGAGTCCGTATTCGAGACGTCTAAGTAGACCGAGTTGGGGACCGTATGGGCGATGTCGTAGGATGATAGTAGTGCGGCAGATTTGTCCAATTTCTTGTATGTGGTAAACGTCGTGGGAGTAGACGTATGCTGTTGGAATGAAGTTGATAAAAGTTTCGACGTGTGCAGTATCGATAACCACGAATAGAGTTGTATTTGTTGTTGCGTGATCTGCGATTGCTTTGACAATTCCGAGGGCGGAGTATTCGTCTGTTTGCTGGCATAAAAATTTTTGAACAGTGTGGGAAAATTAGTCAAGATTTAAATCGAGACTGGTGATCGGTGATGGATGAGGATGAGTCGATGGGTGGTTGTGCAGTGGAAGTATTTAAGCGAGGGCTGGGCCCATAACCTGTTAAACTTGCAACTGGGGTAGAGAGGAAATGTTGACCAAGGATCCTTGCTGATAGTTCAGTCAAGGGGAAGTTAGGTCTGGGAGTGATCGAACGCTGGCAGCACTAAGAACGGTTGAGCTCAAATCAATGAATCGATAGTGAACTCAACCGTTGTGCTGCCAGTCTAAGTAGACAAATAAAGTTTGCGCACAGACCTCAGTCATGGTTGTGCGCTATACAGTGGTTAGTATCTCAATCAAAAGAGTTGAACATATGAAAGGTAATAATATGAGAAAGTGGACCATTGATGGGGATGATGAGGAACGATTAATATGAATGATGGATGTACATGAGATTTGTGTGCATCAACGCGATGACTCACTAAACCTAAGCCTAAGGATTGTGACTCACTAAACCTAAGCCTAGAGATGATGAGTCACTAAACCTAAGCCTAAAGTTCAGCGTGGTATTCATCGCGCAACACCATGAGTCTGAACTCTAGGCTTAGGTTTAGTGACTCATCACAACTAGGCTTAGGTTTAGTGAGTCATCGTGGTAATGCACATGAATCTCCATACTATTATCGTTCACATCTGATACTCCCATCGTCCTCCATCCACGGTCTACTTTCTCATATTATTGCCTTTCGTTTGTACTCATATGTTTGTGACTGATCTATGTCCCAACCACAGTGTAGCGCACAACCATGACTGAGGTCTGTGCACACGTCAGTGTTTGTCTACTTGTACTGACAACACAACAGTGGTGAAGTCCTTATCGAATCATTGTCTGAACTTCATCACTGGTTGTGTTGTCAGGTAATGTCTTTTGTACTTTTATATTCTTATCGAATCATCGTCTGAACTTCATCACTGGTTGTATTGTCAGACACTTTACACTTGCACAAAGACTTAAGTTTAACACCGAATGTGCGAGGACAGCACATACTGATGCCATACGAGTTGTTGGTGCGAAGATTTCGTTCTCGAGGTAGTCTTGCCCTGGTCATTGCGAGAAACCTTGAGCGACTAGGCGGGCTTTGTATCGTTCGATGTTTCCTTGGGCGTCATGTTTCACCTTGAAAACCCAGCATGAGCCAATTGCTTTGCGGTCTTTTGGTAGCTTTACTTTTTCCCAAGTTCCGTTTCGTAGATGGGCTTCCATTTCGACTTCTGCTGCCTCATGCCATTTATCTTTATCTGGTCGCGTCATGGCCTCTTTGTATGATTTGGGCTCCTTGCTGTCATGGGCCACTTTGTGAACCTTTTCAAAGCACTGTTGCATCGCTTCCTCGTAGTCGATGGTTTCATACTCTGGGTAGACGATCTCCATAGCCTTCGTATAGGCCGCAGATTCTTCTGATGCATTGCTGTCTTCTTCTTCATCGGCATTTTCTTCTTCTGTGTTGTTGCGTTCACTGTCTGGCGCTGCGACAGATGGATTTGATGCACTGTTTGATGGGTCAGAATTGTTTTCTTCGTCTTCTTCTGACGATGATGAAGATGGGACGGGTATTGATCGGTGTTCTTCAACGAATGGCGGCCGTCTTGCACCCCCCGAAGGCTGTGGATGGTCGAAACGAGGTGGCAGACGAGCACCTATGACTCCTTTATCGAGTGGGGTCTGGCGTGCTCGTGGAGGGTTACGACGTGGACCTTCTTGCTGTTGGCTTGGTCCTGGTTGGTCTTCTTGGTTTACTGGGGCGTCCTCTGGCTCTTGTGAGTATGAGGTTCCTCTCATTTCTTCCAGTATACGCAGCTTTTTCCTTTTTTCCAATTTTTCCTTGCTTGCCTCTTTTCTTTTCTCCGGTGAAGTGGGTGCGACGTTTGGTTTTGTCTCTGCTGGGTGTTCCTTCTCTTTTCCTTTTCTACTCTGTTTCGTCCTGAAGTATTCTTCTTCATATTGTTCTTCAGGTGACGTATTTCGAAATTTTTTTGGACGTTTGCCTGATTTTCCACCCTTTTTGGGACTTGGTTCCCAGTCGTCGCTGTCATCTGTCTCATCCTTGTCGATGTCTTCTTTGTAATTGTCGTTATCGCGAGTTTTCTTTGGTGATGGGGATTGCGGAGGTGGTGGCAAGGATGACGATGACGATGAAGAGGTCGAAGGTGGGACAGTGGGTTGTGGGCGAGGCGGCCAAGATGGTGGGAATGAGGAGGAGGTCGAAGGTAGGGATGCACCCCCGACTGTTGTATGTGTCTGAGACGTCGGGGGGCCAGGTGTCGTTGTAGCAGGGTAATGGAAATACCCTCCAGTGAAAGGTGCATTGTCTGTATTCCATTCGATTGAGGGGAACTCCATTTTGTTGAAGGTCACGTCCCTGGATACTACGATTTTGCCTGTAGCTGGGTCGAAGCATTTGAATGCTTTGTATCCGTCTTCGAGTCCTAGGTAGATGCATGGTTTAGTGTGCCATAGGTTGTCTCCTTGATGCTTTTTTTGGATGTGGACATGTGCGCAGCATCCAAAAACACGAAGTCGGCTAATGTCTGGTTTTTTTCCGTAAAATGCTTCGTAAGGTGTTTTTCCATCGATAGCAGACGTGGGTGTGGTGTTGATAATGAAGATGGCGAGGCCGGCTGCGTGCATCCAACAGGCTTGGGGTAATTTTGCTTCGGCGAGCATGGATGTAGTTGACTCCTCTATTTTTCGGTTGACACGTTCAGCTAGTCCGTTTGATTGAGGTGAGTCGACTGTGGATCGCTCGTGTATGATGCCTTCCTCCCTGAATTCTGCATCCCATTTCTTTCCAATAAACTCCCCTCCTTTGTCCTCTCTGAAGCACTTGAGTTTGTGGTTTGTCTGTCGTTCTACGTGTGCTTTCCAGTTTTTGTAAGCGTCGAATGCATCGCTTTTGTACATTAGGCCATAAATCCAAGTCATACGTGAGTAGACATCGGTGAAGGTGATCCAATACTTGTATCCTTCGTCTGTTGATGGTAATGGTCCATGTAGGTTGGATACAACAACTTCGAGTGGTTTAGTGACGATGGTTTTGGAGGAGGGGAATGGTTCTCGTTTTTGTTTTCCAGCTAAGCATGGTTCGCAGAGAGCAGGAAAGGGGACGTCTTTTCCTTTGAGGGTTAGTCCTCTTACTAGATCTTTCTTGATCATCTGATTGAAATGATCTTCACCGATATGACCAAGACGACGATGCCAGAGGTGACGAGTGAGGTTGGGAATGGAGGAGGTGGTTCGTGCTGATTCTTTCGCTGGGATAGTGACACCGTCTGTTAAACTTAAAGCTTAATGCAACTGACGAGTCTGACAACACAACCAGTGGTGAAGTTCAGATGATAATTCGATAAGATATAAAAGTATGAAGTACATTACCTGACAACACAACCAGTGGTGAAGTTCAGATGATAATTCGATAAGGACTTCACCACTGTTATGCTGTCAGTAGAAGTAGACAAACAGCAACGTGCGCACAGACCTCAGTCATGGTTGTGCGCTACAAGGTGGTTAGAGTATAAAACGATCATGAACGAATAGGGACAAGTGAAGGTCAATAAGATAAGAAAATAGACCGTGAGTGAAGGACGATAGAGTGGGCAGATGTGGACGATTGTGAAAAGGAGATTTGTGTGCATTACAACGATGACTCACTAAACCTAAGCCTAGTCGTCGTGACTCACTAAACCTAAGCCTAAGGTTCATGAGTCACTAAACCTAAGCCTAGAGTTGATGAGTCACTAAACCTAAGCCTAGAGTTGAGACTCGTGGCGTGGTCATCGTGCAACACCGTCAAGGTATGCTGTGGGTCCAGTGAAAGATGCGGTCATGAAGATAGTGCCTTAGTCGGTGAACTTAATTCCTTTACTGTCGATTGTTGTGATGATCCCGCACTTTTGGGAAGGTCGCAACATAGCATACAGATTGGAAGCCAGGGCAGGTACATACAACACACGATTGAATAGGACGGGAGCAGCCTTTTCCTTATTGACAATTGGTTGGAACAAGACGTCGCCTCTTCCTTCCGCATAGACGACTTCAGCGTTAGCTATGTGGACAGGAATGCGGCAAGGTGTCAAGTTCCTGATCCAATGAAGATGGGGCGTCATAGACGACGTGGCACCTGTGTCTGTGTTCCAATCGTGGTCAGCACTGCCCATGGTTCCGTCTGGTAGGGTGGTTCGACTTGCCATCTTGCAGCTTTCGACGATGTCCTCCTCGTCAGAGTCATCGATCCTAGTGCGTTAGGCTCGAGGTCGCTGTTTGGCCTCCTTCTCCTTTTTTTGAACGTCCTCCCTCATCTTCACCCACTCAGGTTTCTTCTCTGGGAATTTGGACCAGCAATTTTCAGCTTTGTGGGATGTTTGCGAACAGTGGGAGCAGGGAGGATGGGAACCACGTGGTTTGTGGTTGTTGTTGTTGTTGTTGTTGTTGTTGTTGCTGTTGCTGTTGCTGTCCTCTTTTGCTGCTGCTGCTGTGGTGACCCTGGCTCTCTTTGCTGATTCCTGTTTTGCGACTATTGCATTGGTTGTGCGAGAAGTTTGTTCCTTCCTATATGCTGTTTCTAGTGTTGCTTCACTAATGTTGGTGGTGCGTTGGAGGGTGTCTCTTAGCGACTGGTTCTCCTTGGTGTCTTCGAGATTCTGTAACGAAAAGAAGGCTACGATGGTGCTGAGGAGATCTGATGCTGTAGCTGTTGATGGAAGCGCAGCTAGGAGGTGATCCCTGGCGACTTGGCTGCGTGATAGATACTCAGGGAGGTTTTCCTTGTGAGTTTGGTGGATAGAGGCGAAAGTTTGAAGGAGTTGGTACTGTCGATCTCCAGTTGACAGGTTGTGAGCTGCTTTGAGTGCAGCGTAGGCGTTGAAGGCTGTCATACCCTTGATGAGCCTCTTGTTTGGTTCTGATATTGATGACCGGATGATTCCCTTGGCAGCATTTTGGGACTTCTCCCACTCTAGGTGTTCCTTTCGTTCGAAATCGGTGGGCGATGTCGTGGATACGACCGGCTCTGACCAACCGCTACCTTCCAAGCACTTCCAAGCGAGTTGTCCTGAGCTTAGGCAAGTGTCTTCTACGTATGACTCCCATGCATCCCAATTTCCTTCGGTTAGAACAACTGTTTTGTCGGTTGTGGACGGCATGTTGTTCTAGATGCGGTTGTTGAAGAGGGACGTAGGGATTTCTTGAATGAAGTCGTTGTAGTTGTAGAGCCCATATTGCAATCGCTGTAGTAGGCTTTGTTGGGGACCGAAAGGATGGTGTTGAAGAACGATAGTAGTGCAGTTAAGTTGATTGAGTCCTTCAATGTGGTGGACGTGATGAGAATGAATGTATGCTGTTGAGATGATTTTGATGAATTGATCGACGTGTGCGGTGTCGATGGTGAGGAATAGGGTGTTGTTGGTTAAGGCGTGTTCTGCAATTAAGTCTGACACGTAAACTCGATTTGCTAAGCGGTGACAAGGGCGAAGGATGCGTCTTTCTGCTGGCATATATTTGAGTGTTGTGAGAGGGATGTAGTCGAGATTAAAATCTGGACTAATGTTGATCAATGAGGTTTGCAGCGAAAGAATTTAGGCGAGGTCTGGGCCCATAACCTGTTGAACTTAAGCTTTATGCAAAGGTAGAGTGTCTGACAACACAGTAAAGGGTTGAGTTCAGACGATAAATCGATGATAGAAATACAAGCTGGTACATTACCTGACAACACAGTAAAGGGTTGAGTTCAGACGATAAATCGATAAGGAACTCAACCACTGTGCTGTCAGTCATTAGTAGACAAACAGTAGATGCGCACAGACCTCAGTCATGGTTGTGCGCCACATGGTGGTTAGAATGTAAAAGGATCACGAACAAGTGAGGACAGATGAAGATCAATAATATGAGAAAGTAGACCGTGAATGAAGGACGATGGAGTGACCAGATGTGAATGATAGTCAAGAGGAGATTTGGGTGCATTACCATGATGACTCACTAAACCTAAGCCTAAGTGTTGTGACTCACTAAATCTAAGCCTAATGATCATGACTCACTAAACCTAAGCCTAGAGACGATGAGTCACTAAACCTAAGCCTAGTTGAGATGAGTCACTAAACCTAAGCCTAGGTGAGATGAGTCACTAAACCTAAGCCTAGAGTTCAGACTCATGGCATAGTCATCGTGCAACACTCCAAAACGTCGATCCCACCGAGGAGAACACAGCAACCGTTTGCCTCATCAAGAACAACACCATCACACTCGCTGATGTGGTCTCCAAGTTTGCGGAAGAGGATGTCACTCGCGCAACAGACTCAATCGTCACAAAAGGAGAAGCAGTGAAGATGGCCAGAACAGGAAACGGTGGGAGAAACAAGGGCAACAGCAAGTCCAACACCACCAGGGGCGGCTCCATCATCTGCATCCACTGCAGCAAAAGCCATGAGTCGGACAACTGCTGGAAGAGGTACCCAGACAAGAAACCTGCACACCTCAAGAAGCAGGATGAGGAGAGGAAGGCCAAAGCCAAAGCTAAAGGCAAGGAGGCGGCAGCGAAAGCAGCAGAGGACGACCAGGACAGCAATATCGAGAGCGATAGCGACCTGGACACCACTGCAGAGCATGCCAAAATGGCAAGTCGTCGCAATCCCTCTTCCCCATCAACACAGGCTGACCACGCTTGGAATACAGACACGGGAGCCATGTCGCATATGACACCCCATCGTTCATGGATCAGGAACATGATCCCCTGCCATATACCAGTACAAGTAGCCAATGATGATGTGGTCTATGCACAAGGCAGGGGAGATGTTGTGTTCCAGCCAGAAATCGATGGGGTAAAAGCCCCCCCTGTAATTCTAAGTCGTGTGTTGTATGTTCCTGCTCTATCAAACAATCTCCTTGCTGTACTCCCTATGGTGCGAAAGCACGGAGTGACTGTGCGCATCTCTGCAACACAAATGGTCTTCAAAGCGGATGGAAAACCCATTCTAACCGCCTC
>WSTV01000911.1:0-10758 GCA_019632285.1 Tulasnella sp. 332
GTGGGAATGTCTATTGTTCGAATGCTATGCTGGGCGAAACCTGGGCGAAACTGGGCGCTAAGGCAAACTACCTGACACTCTCTTGTATCCTCCCAACTCCCTCTCCACTCATCGTCATTGAGCTCTTAGTGCTCCTTGTTGTCATCTATACATTCCCCTTTTGTTATCTCTATCGAGCTTCTAGCACTCGCTTCTATCATCATCATTGTTCAGCAGTACTTCAGCATCTACTTCGTAACAAAGTAACAGTGTCTCTTCTCTGTATCAAACCCCTTATGTGCTATCTGCACACCCTACCCCCTGTCCCTAATACACAAGACCAAACAATCATCTCCTGTACCCTAAACCCTTGACCTTGTGTGACCTGCACATCTACAAGTTAAACACTTCTCATATTATTAATGTTCTATATTCCTGCCACAACCAGAGGTCACTACATATTCCTCATGCAACATCTTGTATCTATCTCCTCTCCTCATTTGTACTTTCCTACTTCTATCCACTTATCACTGTTGAGCTCCTAGTGCTCCTCAGTGTCTCTTATCCATTCATTGTCCCTTCTAGAGCTCCTAGCACTCAACCCAATCCTTGTGTGCATCATCCAGTGGTTCCACAGTCTTTTTTATGATATTGAGACAAACTGGATCCATGTCACAACTTCATCTTGCTCCAAGTCCAAACCCAACATGGGCTCTTTCTTATAGTCATATTCTATTTCCCATGGCACAGACCTCAAACTATTCTCAGTTTAATCTCAGACTAACTTCTAATCATGTGTCTCTCTTTGTCAGCCTTCTCTTGCTTAGGAGGTTACCTGTCACTGCTCCACACTTCTACTCCACATGTTCTCCCACACTGCCATGCAGTGTACTCACGTCAGCTTTGTAATCCTCCACTCCTGTACTCTATAGATACTGGTTGGCATAGAGGATTTATTCCTCACACAATATCTTGTATCATCCCCTCTCTTATACTCTCCTCCCTCTCCTATCCACTCATCTGCATTGTGTTCCTAGTGCTCCTTATAGTCTCTTATACATTATCCATTGTCCTTCATGAACTCCTAGTGCCTGCCTGTAAGATCAGTTCTTCCTGACTGATCTAAAGTTTTACTAAGGTATTGCCTAGGGGTACTCACTGCTTGAGGACTGGGATAGGGCTGATGGATATAAGCTAAGAGCTAAGAGCTGGTTTGGAAATGAAGAACTTGTATACTAGATGATTGTGATGGGGAGCCTCCTACTGAGAGTCCCCTCTTATTTATACATGGATATCTATCAATGATGTCATGATACCACTATGGCTATAAAGGAGGTGGTTTCTGAAGCAAGTAGTGCTTGACTACCTTCCTTAATGGAGCCATGCTTCTAAATGACTACAATGCTGACTGATTTCTTCCAGAATGTTCTACAACTATCTAGCTCCATTTAAAATGTCATAAATTAGACCTAGTCTATAATAATATCATGAATTATCTCCTTTCTGTGAGGAGTAATGCAGTTGGTTCCCAACTGTGGGAACATCTATTGTTTGAGTGCTTAACTGAGTGCTTAAAGTAGACTGTTGCATATTGCCATGCAGATACCTTCCTTCCATGGGAATGTCTATTGTTCAAATGCTATGCTGGGCAAAACTTGGGTGAAACTGGGTGCTAAGGCAAACTACCTGACATTGCCCTTGCAGTTGTCCAGCAGCTCTTTTGCCTACTTGTGACAATCTGCAGCACAATACACTGTAGAGTTTAGTAAGCATGTGTACCATGTCACATAGAACAATGAAGCCCTACTCCCACAGTACAAGCTATGACTGAAAGTGGAGATCAAGTTGGTGAAGGCAGCAACAGGCTAGGCTGTAACACTGATGGACATTTAAGAGGAAGCAGTCACCATCAATAATAGGCTCCACAAAGCCCATGCAGAAGAGTGCCATCAAAACCCTCATCCCCCTGTGCAACCACTTCCTCATCCTCCAAACAACTAACAACAGCAACACCCTGATATTCACCGTTACATTTAACAAGTCCTCCAAGCCAGGAGACAATAAGGAGCTCTGCCACACCACAGCAGCACCACCAACAACAGCAGTCTTGACAGCAGATCTGTCCAGGTGCCACCTCCCTCTCCCCACAATCCCAACACTATGAAGATTGACCAGGGTGGATGCTGATGACTCACCAAGTCTGAGAAGAACAGGAGGAGGTAGGTGGGGGCATGCCTGAGGTGTGGCCAGATGGGCCATTTGCAAGGGACTACAAGGCAGCCCCACTCAACATCAAAGCTGGGATGGGCAGGTCTGCAGCTCTCAGGGAGCTGGATCATGAAAGTGATAGAGCAGTGGTATCACAACTATATCCTGCTCTGAGTCTAAATCCAACACAGGCTCTCCCTTATGGTCACATTCTACTTTCCTATAACATAGACCTTAGACTATTCTTGGTTTTATATTGGACTCTTTCTTATCATGTGTCTTGCTTGGTGAGCATTCTCTTGCTTAGGAGGTCACCTGTTACTGCTCTACACTTCTACTCCATGTGTTCTCCCACACTGCTGTGTAGTGTACTCATGTCACATTTGTAATCCTCCACTCATGTAACCTATATATACTGGCAGGTGTTGAGGACTTATTCCTCATGCAATGTCTTGTATTCCCTCTTCTCTTATACACCCCTCCTCCCTCTCTACTTATTAACATAGAGCTCCTAGTGCTCCTTATTGTCTCTCAATATATTTTCATTGTTCTCCACTATGCTCCTAGTGCTTACCCTTGTCAGTTGTCCAGTGGTTTGCAGTTCTACTTGTGACATTATGTGTAAGATTAGTTCTTCAGGGACTAATCTAAGTATACTAAGGTGACACCTAGGTGAACTCACTTCTGCTGAGGCTGAGATTTGGGATTAAGAGCTGGCTCTGGATGATTGAAGAACTGTTATACTAGATAATTGTGATGGGGAACCTCCTACTGAGAGTCCCCTCCTATTTATACATGGATATCTATGAGTGATGTCATGATGAGATCATGGCTTCAAAGGAGGTGGTTTGTTGAGAGAATGGTGCTCAGCTAACTTCTCTGATGGAGCCATGCTTCTAAATGACTAAATAATGACTGATATTTTCTGGAATATTCTATAAAGGATTAGCTCTACTCATGATGTCATAAGTTAGACTTAAGTCTATAATGATATCATGAATTATATCCTTTCAGAGAGGAGTAATGTGATGACTTCCCAAGTTAGCTGCATAGATGCCCCCTTTCCATAGCCATGTCTATTGTTCAAACACTAAGTTGGGTGTTCTGGGCAAAGCTAGGTGCTAAGACAAACTACCTGACATTACTCCCCTTTTGCTGCTAGTGTTCAGCTGCAAATGTTCTTCTACCTGTCCTAGTAATTGCTCCTGGGACCACAGGTTTTGGTGCCCTTGTGTCACAACTTTGTCATGCTTCATGTCCAACCAAGCATGAACTCCTTCCTGTAGTCACATCTACATTCCCACAAACACGGACTCCAGGGAAACCTCAGACTAACTTTAGAATCACAATGGACTCCTTCTAATCATGTGTCTCTCTTTATAAGCCTTCCTTTACTTAACGTTCTTCTCTTCTCTTGCTTAGGAGGTCACTTGTCACTGCCCTATGCTTCTACTCCACATGTTCTCCCACAGCACTGCACAGTGTACTCATGTCATGTTTGTAATCCTGTAAGATTAGTTCTTCAGGGACTAATCTAAGTTTTCACTAAGGTGACACCTAGGGGTACTCTCTAGCTAAGAACTGGCTCTGCATAGTTTGAAGAACTGTTATACCAAGTGATTATGATCAGGAGCCTCCTACTCAGAGTCCCCTCCTACTTATACATGAATATCTACTAATGATGTCATGCTATGATCATGGCCTCACAGGAGGTGGTTTGTGGAGCAAGTGGTGCTCAGCTAATTCTCCTGGTGGAGCTATGCTTCTAAATGACTGAAATGCTGACTGATTCCTTCTGGGATATTCTACAACTATCTAGCTCCACTCACAATGTCATGAATTAGATCTAGTCTATAATGATATCATGAACTACCTCCTTTCTGTGAGGAGTAACGCAGTTAGTTCCTAACCATGGGAATATCTATTGTTCAAACGCTATGCTGGGTGAAACTTGGGCAAAACTGGGCGCTAAGGCAAACTACTTGACAAATCCTCCACTCCTGTATTCTATATATACTGGTAGGCGTTGAGGACTTCCTCCTCACTCAACATCTTATATTTCCTCTCCTACAGTACCCTCCTCCTATCCTCTCCACTCATCTATGTTGAGCTCCTAGTGCTCCTTGTAGTCTTTTATCCATTCCATTGTCCTTATTGCAAGAGCTCCTAGTGCTCTTTCAGTCATTGTCCAAGGGTCCTCAACAGCAGCCTCAACAGCAAGTCCATTCAGACACCCCCTACAATCCCAATGCTATAGAGATCAACTGGGGTGGTTGCCGACACCTTATGGAGGCTAAAAAAAAAACAGAAGGATGAAAGCAGGGGCATGTCTGAGGGTGGCCAGATGCTAGGGACTGCAGGGCAGCACTCTTGAACATCAATACCAGGATGGGTAGACCTGCAGCTCCCAGGGAGCCAGCATGCAAGGATGAACAAGAAGCAGAATGACAGGTGGTGGAGGAACACGCAGATCGAGTGTTTGCAGCAGTTGTAGATGTCTAGGAGAACAGGTAAGAAACCAGTGTAGGGTGCCAGGGAAACACCTATAACTGAGGTGCAGTGTTGTGCCACCATCAGTCCATCTATGCTCATTGAACTTCTATGATCTCCTCTCCAATATGTTGTATGAGTCTTTCTTTACTGTACCCCTATCACCACCAATTGTCATGGCTAATGCCCCAGTTGATAATTAATATATTACTTGTCACATAAAGAAAGTGTCATGAAGTGAATACTGAGAGACTGCTGGATGACAACAATGGTGATGAGGAGCACTCAGAGTTCAGTGGAGAGGACAAGGATAGATGTATAGTAGACCACAAGGAGCATTAGGAGCTCAACGTATATGAGAGATGATAGAGGAGTAAGGATACAAGGAAGAGAGAGATACAAGATGTTGCATGAGGAACAAGCCCTCTACGCCTACCAGTATATATAGGTTACAGGAGTGGAGGATTACAAACATGACATGAGTACACTGTGTGGCGGTGTGGGAGAACACATGGGGTAGAAGTGCAGGTCAGTGACAGGTGACCTCCTAAGTGAGAGAAGAGAAGAGTCCTAAGCAAGAGAAGGCTGACTAAGTGAGACACATGATCAGAAGTAAGTCCAAGATAAAACCAAGAATTATCTGAAGTCCATCCCATGTGATAGTAGAATATGACCATAGAGGGAGAGCCTGTGTTTGAGTTGACTTAGAGCAGGACAAAGTCATGACAGAAAGACCACAAAGCAGTCTTGGAGATAGAAGTCACACTGAAGTTCAATAAAGTGTGATCCCTGCCTTAGCCTTGTATGATGCAGGTGCTTCCACCATGTTCATAAACAAACAACTCCTTGAATAAAATCACCTGAAAGCAGAGAAAATCACTCCTTGACCTGCATACACCATTAATGTAGAACCTATCCAAGATGGAGGTATCAATGAAGCCATCAAAGGAGAACTTATCATTGAGAACCATAAGAACAAACAAAAGTTCCACATAGCAGACATTGAGAGATATGATATAGTAATTGGCCTTACCTGGATCAGAGAACACCAACCCAAAATCAAGTGGTTGACAAAAGCAGCAGATCGGATAGTGTTCTAATCAAGACACTGTTCTTAGCACTGTCTGCCTCAGCACATCGACGCCTATGGTGTGGACTCCAGAGCACCACAAAAACTGAAAAAGAATAAGGAACTTTGACAGATGCTAAAGACACTGGTTAGTGGCCCAGCTCCTTTGGGAAACAACCCCCTTGAAATCACTTTTATCATGGAGAATGCTCAGAGAAAGCAAGCCGCAGATGCAGTTGACCTCAGTGTGTTCTGGTCACACAACCTCAACCCCCTTGAGATCACAGCAGGACAGTCCCACACAACAAGGATCACAGAAGCAGACAATAAGTCTAAACCAAAGAAGGATCTGGCAGAAGCCTTTCCCCTGCAGTTCCATCACTACCTAGAGATCTTTGATAAAAAGGAATCACAAGTCCTACCACTGAGCCAAGACTACAATCTGAGGATCAACCTCCTACCTGGCAAAACTCCTCTGTTCAAGAAAATCTATGTGATGTCACTGTCGGAACTAGACACTCTTCCAGAATACCTTGATGAGAACATGAAGAAGGGGTACATCAGACCATCAAAGTCACCAGCAGAAGCGCCTGTCATATACATGAAGAAGAAGGATAGAAGCCTTTGACTATGCATTGACTACCAAGACCTTAACATGATGACCATAAAGAACAAATATCCATTGCTGTTACCAAACAAGATCATGGATCAAGTCTAAGGATCAAAGATCTTTAGTAAGATTGACTTGAGGTTGGGGTACAGTAACATATGCATTGCTAAAGGAGACAAGTAGAAAACTGCATTTAGACCATGCTATGGCCACTATAAATACACAGTCATGCTGTTCAGGTTGACAAATGCCCCCACAAACTTCCAACTCTTCATAAACAATATACTCTGAGACATACTGGACCACAAAGTGGTAATTTACCTTGACAACATCCTCATCTTTGCAAAAACGCAGGAAGAGCATGATCACATTATCATGGAGGTTCTCTATAGACTCAAAGAGAACAATGTCTGAGCAAACCACTCCAGGAGTGAATTCAATCTTAGAGAGATTGAATATCTAGGATTCATCATAGATGGGACAACTATAAGAATGGATCTAGCCAAAATCGCAGCAATAGAAGAATGGCCAACACCAAAAAGTGTCCATGATATTCAAGTGTTCCTAGGGTTTGCCAACTTTTTTCAAAGATTCATCCATGGATACTCCCAAATCGCCTGACCTATGATGGATCTGCTAAAGAAGAATGAGAAATTTGTATGGGGAATCAAACAATAGACATTGTTGGAAGCATTTAAGAAAGCCTTCATAACAGCCCCAGTACTTGCCTTCCCAGACTTCAAGAAACCATATGTAGTAGAAACTAACCCATCAGTCTTCACCAGAGGAGCCATCCTGTCACAGAAAGGAGAAGATAGAAAACTCCATCCAATCACCTACACATTGAAGTCATTATCACCAGCAGGAAGGAACTACAATATATACAACCTTGAATTACTTGCAATCTATAAAGCCTTCAGAGACTGGAGAAAATACCTGGAAGGAGCCAGTGGGAAAACACTAGTAATCATAGATCATGCAAACCTAGAAACCTCTCTGACAATGAAGGAACCATTAAGAAGATAAGCTAGATGGAGCCTATTCCTGGCAGGATTTGACTTCAAGATTGTATATTGCCTAGGAGTAAAAGCAAGACCAGACCCCCTGTCACAAAGGCCAGACCATCAGCTAAAAGGGGGGGAGGAGAGGCTTTCAAAACAATTTTTGAAAAATTTCATTTCAAAATTGCAGTGACAATCTTCTCAGATGAAGAGCTGGTCAGAAGAATCAAAACTGCACTGGCAAAGGACAAATCGATGGCAGCTGTCCTGGCCTTCCTAAGAAGTAATGTGGAGGAAGCCCAAGTGAGCATCAGGGAAAAGATGAGCAACTACTACTTTGTAGATGAAGTGCTGATGCATGGAAGGAAAGTCTATATCCCACAGGATTGTAACCTAAGAAGAGACATTGTCGAATCCAGACATGACGCTGCAACAACAGGACACCCAGGCAGAGCCAGAACCCTGGAACTAGTGATGTGAATATACTGGTGGCCATCAATGATGAAGTTCATTAACCAATATGTTGACTACTATGATGCCTGCCTGCAAACCAAGACAATCAATCAAAAAGCACAAGGCCCATTACAACCACTCATAGCACCAGAAGGACAATAGATGGACATCACTTTATGACTTCATCATAAAACTCCCAGTCACAAAACAAACAAAAAAACCACTTGATCTTAGTCATTGTTGACAGATTCACAAAGAGAGCCCACTTTGTGGCTATGGTAGAAATGATATCAGTGAAGGAAACAGCTAGAATGTTCCTAGACCATGTGTCAAAACATCATAGAACACCCTTAAGGACTATGTCAGATTGAGGGACAATGTTCAACTTAGAGTTTATGAAGTGACTCTACAAATCCATCAGGGTACAGCCTAGCTTCTCAACCACCTATCACCCCCAAACTGATAGACAAATGGAACAAACAAATTCACTAATAAAACAATACCTATAGCTAAACATGAATTACTAGCAAGATGACTGGGATGAATGGCTTGTGATTGTGGAGTTTCAATACAATAACTCTGTCAGTGCATCAATAGGAGTCACCCCCTTCTTTGCAGATAATGGGAGTCACCCCACAATTGCACCCTAAGTATTCAATGAAGAAAAGGTACCTGATGCCAAGGAAATGTTAAGGAGGATCAAGGAGATTGGTGAAGAAGTGAAAGCGATGCTGGAGAAAGCAGAAGAAAAACATTCAGGATTCTATGACTGGCATGTATAGCAGGCAACTCCACATCAAGTCAGGGATTGTGTATGGCTGAGCTGAAAGGACAGCCTCACCAGAACCGAGGTGATTAAGATGTTGAGACCCTCTGTAAAGCTGGAGCACAGAAGATTTAGACCCTATGGGATAGCAGAGAAAGTCGGAAAGACTGTGTACCACTTGGAGCTACCAGAGATGCTTCAAATTCACCCCATCTTCCATATCTCTCGACTGACAGCCACATTCCTAGACCCAATCATTCCTAGACCCAATCAAGGGAAGAATGGTGAAACCACCTCCACTGGTACAGAACAAACAAGGCAAAGAAGAATATGAAGTTGAACAAGTACTCGATTTAAGGTGGCATCAAACCAGATTCTAATACCTCATCAAATGGAAAGGTTACAACATGTCCAAAAACTTGTGGAATTATATCAAGGATATGGGGAACTCTTAAGAGGCCATATGGGAATTCCACAAACATAACCTGGATTGACTGAACCTGACAAGGTCATCTTTGTAGCGACCTCTGGTAACAGCAGGAGCAGATAGTGTTGAGATCATGGGAGAGTAGTACTTGTAGACATGCAGGTCACACAAGGTCAAGGGGACATGGTACAGAGGTAGTGGATATGTGTTATATATGAGGGACAGAGGACAGGATATGCAACAAGCCCACAGTGGGTTTGACAGAGAGAGGAGAACTCTTATTTCCAGAGGGGAGAACAAGAGGCAAAGTGAGGAACAAACCTCCTTACTTCCTAACTACTTATACTAATTTTACAGTGAGGCAGCATTCAATTACATACAGAGAATAATAGAGAACAATCCAGAGATGCTGTGCAACATCTGAGTCAGTTGCATAGCATACATGATCGGAACATAGAATGCACCCTGAGATACGGAGATGTGATAACAACAGAAAAGACCATGGGAAATGGGGATGTGATAATAGTGGGAAAGGCTGTAGGAAACGGAGATGTGATTATAATAGGGAAGACTGTGGGAAATTAGAGTTCAAATATTCTTATCAATAGCTGTCTTGATGTGGTTGCGACCATCTTGCACTTCTGCAAACCTCTGTGCTCAACAACCTTAGAGGGGGCAACTGTCATGACTTTGTCATGCTTCAAGTCCAACCAAACATGGACTCCTTTCTGTAGTCACATCTATGTTCCCACGAACACGGACTCCAGGGAAACCTCAGACTAACTTTAGAATTACTATGGACAGTGTCTGAATCGGCATTGTCGTTGTCAAAGCGGTTTTGTGAGATCTCAAAGATGCTTGCACCACCATCTGCACCTTTGCCATCCATACTGCTCCCCAAAGCCCCTGGGAGTGGAGATATGTCGCAGATTCGTACATTAGGCTGATGCAAATTTCCGACCAGCTCGACTCCACCAACTACCAAGCATGAGGTGTCGCCAACGGCCCCATTGTAGCTCGGGTGGCAAGATGGCCTCAATATCATTCTTGAATTTAAAATGTATCTCGGCAAGCTCAGCAGCAGTTATCAGCATTGAAGCTTAGAATCAAGCATTACAGCCTCATAGCACTAGTCTAACGGCGATAGCTGACTGTTGACTAGTCATCACTATCTACATCCAGCTCAGTGCCCTCTGCCCACCTTTGCAACACCTCAGCCTCCAACCTGCACTTCGCCCAAAGGTTCATATCAGGCCTCAGACATCTATTATGCAAGAGAGATGACATATCTGCAGTAGCAACATGGCAGTGGGCCACCATTAGCATTGACCACATTCAGCTCTTGTAGAGGGCACAGGACCTCAAATCTTTCATTGCTTGCCTGATCACCTGGGCTCAATGTGCAAGCCAGACACCAGATACCTCTAGTTGCACTGCCCTTGGCTATTACATTGCCTCCTAGGCCTGATGGATCTAATGCAGCATTGAGGGGCCATACAGAGACCTGTCATCAGAGACCAACACATCAATAACGAATGGCTCCAGCCTGTCAATGATCTCTGTACAGGATGTGGCTTTCACTAAGCTTTATGCAACTAATCTGTCAGGTAGTTTGCCTTAGCGCCCAGTTTCGCCCAGGTTTCGCCCAGCGTAGCATTCAAACAATAGACATTCCCACGGAGGGAAGGTATCCGCGCGGCAACGTTCAACACTCTACTTTAAGTGCTCAGTATTAGCGCTCAAACAATAGAGGTT
>WSTV01000912.1:0-10751 GCA_019632285.1 Tulasnella sp. 332
CAGTTGGTTTCCAACTGTGGGAACCTCTATTGTTTGAGTGCTTAATACTGAGCGCTTAAAGTAGACTGTTGAACATTGCCACGCAGGTACCTTCCTTCTGTGGGAATGTCTATTGTTCAAATGCTATGCTGGGTGAAACTTGGGCGAAACTGGGTGCTAAGGCAAACTACCTGACACTACTGGTGGCCATCTATGACAAACTTCATGAACAACTATGTGGACCATTGCTGTCATGACCACCATTGAGACAATGACTGCTGAGTACAATCAAACTCTACTCTCTCACAGTCTTCTCTTTTTTTTAATCACATCTCCGATTCCTATAGCCTTTTCATCTATTATCACATCTCCATTTTCCCACAGTCTTTACTGATGAAATCACATCTCCGTGTCTCAGGGTTTATTCTATATTTTGATTGTATAAGCAGTGCAACTGACTCAATTGTTGCATTGCATTACTAAACTATTCTGTATTGTTCTGTATTGTTCTCTATATGTAATCGAACACTGCCTCCTTATAAAATTAGTATAAGTAGCTAAGAAGTGAGGAGGTTTGTTCCTCACTTCACCTCTTGTTCTCCCCTCTAGAAATAAGAGTACTTCTCTCTGTATCTAACCTACTGTGCACTTGATGCACACCCTGTCCCCTGTCCCTCGTACACCTGACACCCTGAACCCTGAGCCCTTGACATTGTGACCTGCATGATCACAAGTCCTTGTTCTCCCACATTACCAACATCATCTACCCCCATCACAACCAGAGGTCACTACAATTACGATGCATGCCTGAGGATGAAAGTCATCAATCAAAACCACAAGGCGCACTACAACCCCTGGCAGCACCAACTGGAAGACAGACCAATATCACATACGACTTCATGGTGAAACTTCCTAGAATGAAGAAAGGAAATGATTCCATACTCATAGTGGTAGACCGATTCACCAAAAGAGCTCACTTTGTTGCAACCAAAGAAACCTTGTTGGCCAAAGATACAGCAAGAATGCTCTTAGAGAATGTCTGGAAACATCATGGAACGCCACTCAGAACAACATCAGACAGAGGATCAACTTTCAACTCAGAGTTCATGTGAAGACTCTACAAAATGATCAGTATCAAACCCAGCTTCTCCTTGGCTTACCACCCACAGACAGATGGACAGACCGAACAGATCAACTCACTGATGGAGCAATACCTGCATCTCTACACAAACTACAGATAAGATAACTGGGATGAATGGCTCCCCATCACCAAATTCCAGTACAACAATTCGGTCAGCTTGTTGATGGGAGTCACACCGTTCTTCACAGACAACAGGAGTCACCTAACCATCATGCTGCAAGTATTTAACAAAGCTTGGGTACCAGACACAGAAGAGATGGCAGCAAAAATAAAGGAGATTGGAGAAGAAGTCAAGGCAATGCTAGGAAAAGTGGAAGAGAACACAGAAGATTCTATGATTAGCAAACACAGCAGGCAACTCTGAATCAAGTCAGGGATCGTGTTTAGTTGAGCTGAAAGGACACCATCACCAGAACCGAGGCAATTAAGACGATGAGACCCTCTGCCAAGCTGGAGCATAGAAGATTTGGACCATATGAAGTTATAGAGAAAGTGGGAAGGTCAGCCTATCGATTGAAGCTCCCTGCACACTGAAGATCCATCCTGTCTTCCACGTGTCTCAACTAACTGCCACATTGACAGATCTGATCAAAGGACGAAGGACGACACCTCCCCTGCCTGTGCAAAACGAACAAGGAGAAGAAGAGTATGAGGTTAAACGCATCCTAGATTCGAGATGGAACAGAACACAGTTCCAGTACTTTGTACAATGGAAAGGATATGATGCATCAGAAAATTCCTGGAACTACCTCAAAGATATGGACAATACAGCAGAACTCAGGAAGGAGTTCCGTGACAGCAATCCAGACAGACCTCACCCAGAAAGGTTGCATCACACTTGACCTCACACTCATGCTCAACAACCTTAGAAGGGGCAACTGTCACAACTATGTTGCACTTTAAGTCCAACTCAAACACAGGTTCTCCTTTATAGTCACAATCTACTATCCCACAGAACGGACCTCAGACTTATCTCAGACCTATCTTGGATTTATATTGGGCTAACTTCTATCATGTGTCTCGCTTCATAATCCTTCTTTTGCTTAGGACTCTTCTCTTCTCTCACTTAGGAGGTCACCTGTTACTGCCCTGCCCTTCTCAACCTCATATTCTCCCACACCGCTGCACAGTGTACTCATGTTGCATTTGTAATCCTCCACTCCTGTACCATATATATACTAGTAGGTGTAGAGGACTTAATCCGCACACAATGTCTTGTATCTCTCCCTCTATTGTACTCCTCTCTCCTCTCCTCTCATCCCCCCTCTCATCAGTGTTGAGCTTCTAGTGCTCCTCACTGTCTCTATACATTATCCTTGTCCTCCTCATCGAGCTCCTAGTGCTTGCCACTGCCCTTGACATTGTCCAGCAGTCCCTCAGACCTCCATTCATGACATTATACAGCTGAGTTCAGTAAGCATGCCCACCACATCACCTGGGACCAGGAGGCACTGGTCTCACAATACAAGCTCAGGTTAAAGGGGGAGATTAAGCTAGCGAAAGTGGGAATTGGATGGGGGACTACCTTGATGGATGTACAGGACAAAGTGGTCACTATTGACAACCGACTGTTCGAGGCACATACCAAAGAACGCCACCAGAACCCGTGACCCCCTGCTCAACAACAACCTTAAAGTCACCTGCAGCAACAGCAGCAGCAGCAGCAGCAATGACCTGCCAGCCCCTACCTGTAGCAGGTGATTCGAGACAGAGCACAATGTGGCCAAAGGCAGCAGCAACAACAACAACAACACCAGCCTCAACAGCAAGGATGTCCAGGTGTCCCCTGTAATCCCAACACTATGGAGATTGACCAAGGAGGATGCTGACACCTTACAGAGGCAGAAAAGCAGTGTAGGAGGCAGGCAGGAGCATGCCTGAGGTGTGGAATGATGGGTCATTTTGCATGAGGTTGCTGAGCCGTCCCCTTGAATGTCAATGCCAGGTTGGACAGACCTGCTGCTCCTAGGGAGCTGGATCGTGACGACGAACAAGTGGCAGAAATGAATGCAGTGGAAGAACAGGCAGACCGGGTGTTTGTGGCAGCTAAGGCCTAGGATGTCACAACTACGTCACGCCCAAGTCCAATTCAAACACGGGCTCTCACTCTATGATCACAATCTGCTTTCCCACGAAGCGGATCTCAGACTTACCTCAGATACTTATCGGTTTTATCGCAGACTACCTTCTATCATGTGTCTCTCTTAGTAAGCCTTCTCTTGGTTAAGACTCTTCTCTTCTCTTGCTTAGGAGGTCACCTGTCACTGCCCTGCGCTTCTACCCCACGTGTTCTCCCACACCGCCACGCAGTGTACTCGTGTCATGTTTGTAAGCCTCCACTCCTGTAACTTATATATACCAGTAGGCGCAGAGGACTTATTCCTCACACAACGTCTTGTATTCCCTCCTCTCTTATACCTCCTCTCCTATCCTCTCCACTTATCGTCGTTGAGCTCCTAGTGCTCTCCGTTGCCTCTTATCCATTACCTTTATTCTTTCCATTGAGCTCCTAGTGCTCGCCACCATCCTCAGTCCCCTTAATGTTGCCTAGCGGTTCCCTTAGCCTCCATTTGTGACATTACGTTGCATCTAAAACACCACTCCACGACACCTTTATGCTGGTTCTGCATTACAACCTACAAAACAAGGAAACACCTAACCTCTACACCCGAAATATCAGCCAACTCGCAGACTTCACCAACCAAGTCATCGCCTTTGCCATCAAGCACAAGGACCTAGAGAGAGTAAAGCAAGTCCTTCCAGGAAGTTGGGTCATCCAGGAGTACCACCCGTACCCAAAGTCTGTATCCCATACTTCCCGAAAAGACAACAACTCGCACGGTTGATACACATCGACCGCAACATACAACCTGCTAATCTCTACATTGAGCTCGGCGTACAGACGAAGATCCACTTCATCCACATCACTTTTGAAAGCCTAGCCAGGTGGGACTGAAAAGTCACGCCTCCCAAATACGCAAGAACGAATCGCTACCAAGTCCCATCAGAACACGACTCGGACAGCAAATCTCACACCACCATAAACTCCCCATCCTCATATATCGCACCAACCAACACCTTTGCACCATTTATCCCCACCATCGAACTACTGCCAGCAATAGCAACACAACAACCCACATACGATCAGCTGCTTGTGCAGATTGCAGCCCTCACAACACAAATAACCAACCTTACCAATAACATAAACAGCATGGTGAACGCGCCAGCACCGCAACAGGCTCAAATAGCCGCACAAACCTACACACAGCTCGTCTTCATAGGAACACCGAGACCAGCTGGTCCCTCGATTACCTACCGCCAAGTCCCACAACTCCCACCAAAGGGACCGAAGGTGGCCACATCTGAGAAGTACGATAGTAAAAAACGAGGAGACAAAGCATATGAGTTCATGACCGCCTGCGAACAGTACATGGTCATGTCGGCACAACAATTCACGAGCGACCATGACCTAATCAACTGGGCAATGGGTTATCTGGTTGACAAAGCACAGAAATGGTCCTTGATTGTGATCAAGGATCTATCCTCAGCAACCCCTACCATCGACTCATGGGTAAAGTTCAAGGACGCATTCAAGCATGCCTTCGGCAACCCGGATCATGTTGCTAAAGCTGGGA
Source organism: Tulasnella sp. 332 (assembly GCA_019632285.1). Taxonomy (NCBI): domain Eukaryota; kingdom Fungi; phylum Basidiomycota; class Agaricomycetes; order Cantharellales; family Tulasnellaceae; genus Tulasnella; species Tulasnella sp. 332. Next base: position 4,756 of record WSTV01000912.1, read on the forward strand.
ATGCCCTACAAAGCTTGCGACAGACAGGATTGGCAGCCACGTACATGGCGGAATTCAGCAAACATTCCCACCATGTCACCTGGAACGACCAGGCTCTGATCTCGCAGTACAAACTCAGCCTCAAAGCCAAAATCAAGCTTGCAAAAGCTGCTACTGGATGGGCTGCCACGCTCCTCGATGTCCAGGAGGAAGCAATCACTATAGACAACAGGCTATTTGAGGCTCACGCAGAAGAGTGTCAACAAGCTCCTCGACCTGTTGTCCTGACCCATCCTCGTCCACAAGCTCCTCTCCCACCACAGCAGCCTTGCGGTGCCAACCCTTACCTCCGGCAAGTGATCAGGGATAGAGCACAACAATGCCCTCCACAACAACAGCAACAACAACAGCAGCATTGACAACAGCAACGTCCAGGTGCCCCCCGCAATCCCAATGCAATGGAGATCAATCAGGGAGGACGCCGATGCCTTATCAATGCAGAGAAGCAAAGAAGAAGACAAGCAGGAGTGTACTTGTGTTGTGGTCAGATGGGACACTTCGCAAGGGATTGTAGGGCTGCACCCCTGGCAGTGAATGCTAGGTTGGATCGACAAGCAGAGCCTAGAGCAGAGGAAACTGGAGAAGCATAAGAAGAAGCAAGGGCCGCGGAGATGAGAGAGGCAGATGAAGCAGCCAGGAGGGCTTTTGCAGGAGTAGATGCCCAGGAGAATGGGCAGGAAGACAGCGCAGGGCACCAGGGAAACGCCTGGGACTGAGGTGCGGCATCACGTCACCTTCAGTCCTGTCATGCTCAAATTTCTTTTCTCCTCTATGTTCTATGCACAAGTCTCCCTTTCATGATGTACCTACCCCAACTACTACCATCACGGCTAACGCCCTCATCGATGGTCAATACCAATATCATGGCATCAGAAAAGACTCGGAAGCGCCTCTAGAACTGGAAGTGAAATTGAATTTCAACAAAAATGCGATCCCAATATTAGCCTTATACAACCCAGGAGCATCCACAACCTTCATTAATAAATCCCTCATCAATGAACACCAAATCCCGACCTTCAAAATCCCTTCAAGACCAGCATACACAATCAATGGCGACCCTATCCAGGAAGAAGGGATCAACAAAGCAGTCAAGTGTCTATTCCAGATCGAGAACCACAAGAACACTCAGAAATTCCACGTGGCAGACATTGGAAGATACAATGTGGTAATCGGATTAACATGGATCAGGCAGCACCAACCAGAGATCGAATGGTCGAAGGAAGCTGCAGACAGAATGATATTCAAATCCCGATATTGCTCCCAACACTGCCTTCCATCACACATCAATGCCTACAGGGTGGACTTGAGAGCTCCACGAATGCTGAAGAAGAACCTGGAGACATTGGTCAGCTAACCAATCCCATCAAGAAAAAGAGAGTTTAACATTGCCTTTATAACAGAGAATGCTTGGAAGAAACAAGCAGAAGAAGCTGTTGACCTTGGTGTGTTCTGGCCACACAAGCTCAACCCCCTTGAGATTGCAGCAGGACAGTCCCACATGGCAAGAATCGCAGAGATGGATGACAAGTCTAAACCCAAGAAGGAACCGGCTGAAGTGGTTCCCCCACAGTTCCACCGGTACTTGGAAATCTTTGACAAGAAGGAATCCCAAGTGTTACTACCCAAGAGAGACTATGACCTTCGAATCAACTTACTCCCAGGGAAGACACCTCCCTTTAAAAAGATCTATGCCATGTCACCCACCGAACTCAACGCACTCTACAAATACCTTGACGAAAATATCAAGAAGGGCCACATCAGACCATCGAAGTCGCCAGCAGGAGCCCCAGTGATGTACATGAAGAAAAAGGATGGAAGCCTTAGGTTATGCGTTGACTACTGAGACCTCAACGCTATGACGGTAAAGAACCAATATCTGCTTCCACTCCCGAACGAAATCATGGACAGAGTTCAAGGAGCCAAGATCTTCAGTAAGATCGACTTGAGGTTGGGTTACAGTAACATCCGGATGGCCGAAGGAGATGAATGGAAGACTGCATTTAGGACACGATACGGGCACTACGAATACACTGTCATGCCGTTCGGGTTAACCAACGCCCCTGCAAACTTTCAACTGTTCATGAACGATATCTTCCAAGACATGCTCAATCACCAAGTCGTCATCTACTTGGACGACATCCTGATCTTCGCAAAGACTCAAGAAGAACATGACAAAATTGTGATGGAAGTCCTTAAGCAACTCAAGGCCAACAACGTATGGGTAAACCATTCGAAAAGCGAGTTTGATCTCACCAAAATTGAGTACCTGGGGTTCATCATCAATGGAGCAACGATGAGAATGGACCAAGCAAAGATTGCCATGATTGAAGAATGGCCGACACCGAAGTCAGTTCACAACATCCAAGTGTTCCTGGGATTTGCAAACTTCTATAGAAGATTCATCCAAGGATACTCGAAGATAGCAAGACCCATGATGGACTTGCTGAAGAAAGGGGAGAAGTTCAACTGGGGAAGTAAACAGCAAACCTCCCTAGACGAATTCAAAAAGGCATTCACATCATCCCCTATTCTAGCCTTCCCTGACTTTGAGAAACCTTACATCATGGAAACAGACTCATCGGTATTCGCTCGAGGAGCCATCTTATCGCAGAAAGGGGAAGACAGGAAACTTCACCCTATTGCATACACTTCTAAGTCACTATCACCTGCAGATAGAAATTACGACGTCTACGACCTCGAATTGTTGGCCATCTACAAAGCCTTCAGAGATTGGAGACAATACCTCAAGGGGGCAAATGGACAGACAACCGTAATAACGGACCACGCAAACCTAGAAACCTTCATGACGACCAAAGAACCCTCAAGAAGGCAAGCCAGATGGAGCCTATTCCTGGCAGGGTTCGATTTCAAGATCGTATATTGACCAGGTGTCAAAGCAAGACCCGACCCCCCATCCAGAAGGCCAGACCATCAGCCAAGGGGGGAAGAAGAGAATTTCAAGACAATTCTCAAAAAATCGCATTTTGAGATCAACGCCGCAATATTCTCAGACAAAGACTTCGTAGAAAGGATCAGAAGCGAACTGGGAAAAGACAAGTCAATGGCTGCTATCCTGGCCTTCCTTTAAACGGATGATTCCCAAGCACTGTCGAAAGTCAAGGAGAAGATGAGCGATTACTGCTTAGTGGATGAAGTGCTCATGTACAAGATGTAACGACCTTTGCTGTAGGCAAGGATAGATTGTAGTTGAAAACGTGGGAATGTGGTAGTTGGCATGCGAGTTACAAGGTCAAGAGTTTCAGGGTTCAGGGTTCAGTGTAATATGTACATGGGACAGGGGACAGGGTGTATGACATGCGCACAGGGGATTTGGTACAGAGAGGAGGACGCCTTGTTACAGAGGGAAATAACAGGAGACAAAGTGAGGAACAATACTCCTCCCTTCGCTACTACTTATACTATTTTATTTGATGACAAATAAAGAACATCAGAGAACATCAGAGAACAATTAGCGATGCGGTGCAATAGTTGAGTCAGTTGCACCACTTCTACAATTCGGAACATAGAACGAACCCTGAGATATGGAGATGTGATCATAAAGGTAAAGACCGTGAGAATCGGAGATGTGACAATACAAAAGACACCATGGGATAGTAGAATTTGAAAGTACTTAACAATTGCTTGTCGTGACGAAGGTCGTGACACAAGAGGAAGATCTACGTTCCCCAGAACTATGGAATTCATAAAGACATTGTAGAGTCACAACATGATGCAATCACGGCAGGACACCCAGGAAGAGCGAAGACATTTGAACTTGTGTCGAGAACCTACTGGTGGCCATCGATGACAAAATTTATCAACAAATATGTGGATCACTGTGACGCATGCCTAAGGATGAAGGTTATCAACCAGAAACCACAAGGCCCACTGTAACCACTAGAAGCCCCAGAAGGATGATGGACAGACATCACCTATGATTTCGTCATAAAACTCCTGATCATGAAGCAAAAGAACAACTCAGTCCTAGTGATAGTCGATCGATTCACAAAACGAGCACACTTTATCGCGACTAAAGAGAGATCCACTGCACAAGAAACGGCAAAGATGTTCCTGGAAAATGTATGGAAGCACCATGGAACACCCCTACAAACAGTGTCAGATCAAGGAACGACATTCAAAGCCGAATTCATGAAGAGACTCTATGAGTTAATTGGAATCAAGCCAAACTTTTCAACTGCCTATCATCCCCAGACCGACAGACAGTTAGAGCAAATCAACTCACTCATGGAACAATACCTCAGGCTCTATGTGAATTACTGACAGGACGACTGGGAAGAATGGTTAGCCATAGCAGAGTTCCAGTATAACAACGCCACCAGCTTGTCCACTGGAGTTACTCCATTCTACACAGACCAAAGGAGACACCCAGTCATAGCACCGCAGACATTCAATGAAGCGAGAGTGCCTGCAGCAGAAGAGATGGCCAAGAAGATCAAGGAGATAGGGGAAGAAGTCAAGGCAATGTTGAAGAAGGCAGAAGAGAAACATAAAACCTTCTATGATAACCACATGCAGCAAGCGACTCCGCATCAAGTCGGGGATCATGTATGGTTGAACCGAAAGGACAGCCTTGCCGGAACCGAGGCGATTAAGATGTCAAGGCCTTCAGCAAAGCTGGAACACCGAAGGTTTGGACCATATGAAGTGATTGAGAAAGTTGGAAGGTCAGCCTACAGACTGAAACTCCCTGACTCACTGAAGATACATCCTGTTTTCCATGTATCACAGTTGACTGCCACGTCAGCGGATCCAATTGTAGGACGGAGGATGTCACCTCCACCACCCGTACACAACAAATCCAGAGAAGAAGAATACAAAGTGGAACGAATCCTGGATTCTAGGTGGTTCAGAACACGATTCCAGTACCTCGTACAATGGAAAGGTTACAACACGTCAGAAAACTTGTGGAACTACATCGAAGACACCACCAATGCTGATGACCTAATCAGGGAATTCCACAAAGCCAATCCTGACAGACCTCAACCAACAAGGTTGCATCGCACTCGCTCAAACAATCGTGCTCAGCAACCTTAGAGGGGGCAACTGTCATGACTACGTCACACCCAAGTCCAATTCAAACATGGGCTCTCACTCTATGATCACAATCTGCTTTCCCATGAAGCGGATCTCAGACTTACCTCAGATACTTATCGGTTTTATCATGGACTACCTTCTATCATGTGTCTCTCTTAGTAAGCCTTCTCTTGGTTAAGACTCTTCTCTTCTCTCGCTTAGGAGGTCACCTGTCACTGCCCTGCGCTTCTACCCCACGTGTTCTCCCACACCACCGCGCAGTGTACTCATGTCATATTTGTAAGCCTCCACTCCTGTAACTTATATATACCAGTAGGCGCAGAGGACTTATTCCTCACGCAACGTCTTGTATTCCCTCCTCTCTTGTACCTCCTCTCCTATCCTCTCCACTTATCATTGTTGAGCTCCTAGTGCTCTCCATCACCTCTTATCCATTACCTTTATCCTTTCCATTGAGCTCCTAGTGCTCGCCACTGTCCTCAGTCCCCTTAATGTCATCCAGCAGTTCCCTCAGCCTCCATTCGTAACATAGGAGAATGGGCAGGAGAATGGCACAAGGCGCCAGGGAAATCCCTGGGACTGAGGTGCAGCTGTAAGATTAGTTCTTCAGGGACTAATCTAAGTTTTCACTAAGGTGATGCCTAGGGGTGCTCTTTTGCTAAAAACTGGCTCTGCATGGTTTGAAGAACTATTATACCAAGTGATTGTGATCGGGAGCCTCCTACTGAGAGTCCCCTCCTATTTATACATGAATATCTACTAATGACATCATACTATGATCATGGCTTCACAGGAGGTGGTTTGTGGAGCAAGTGGTGCTCGACCATCTTCTTTAATGGAGCCATGCTTCTAAATGACTACAATGCTGACTGATTCCTTCTGGAATGTTCTACAACTATCTA